>JAJJMA010030106.1:0-16523 GCA_023529015.1 Papaver nudicaule
CATCCATATCCAACTAACAGTTTGCAAGCAAACCATTGCAATGGACACATGGCACCGAATCTGTCTCATTCATTCTTGTACTCACAGTATTTGTGGGATCAAACACTGGTCATGACACAAGGCCACGTTACACAAGAATACGATCTCAATCGCTATTATCACTACTAAAGTAGTCGACTATATTTCGAAAGAATAGAGAAATTAGAATAGAAGAATATCCATAAAGTCATAACTCCTACTAACCTTTTGTCGATGAAGAATAATTGATGTCTTCTTTGTCTTCACAGTCTTCGTCTTCAAGGTCTCTACTACTTTGTCTATATCCCATTTCCGAAATCTAAACTCTAGTAGGCTAAATCAAGAATTGAGTTTTGACACCTAAAACTGACAACTAGCTTGACATACCAACGCTAGTGGGTTTGACCGGACAATGCCCTAACACTTATCTTCTCCTTTTCTGATACCTCTGATCCCACTTCACTGCTCGCCTTCCTCCATCTTTGGATAAAAATTTGTAAGTCTCCGAAGGCCTTCTCTTGATGTTGAATAGTCTTTCCGCGCCAGGCCGACTTCTGTTGTTCTGAATAAAAGTACGCAAGAATTTGCCTTCTAACTTCTCAAAAGATTTAATTTTTTCTTCTTCCAGCCCATTAAACCAAGCTAAGGCTTCATCTTTGAGTGTAGCAGAGAATGCCATACACATTATGGGATCTGATCCTACCCAAGCCGCCAAGTCTCGCTTATAAGCTCTTGAATGTTGTGCAGGGTCTCCAGTTCCGTCATAGGTGGAGGTGAATTTGGGCATAGAAAACTTAGTGGACACATACCCATATGTAATACAATTATGAAAGGGTGGTTTCTGCGCCTCTAAAAGTGCAACCTTGTATTTCGAATCCTTTGAAGATCCGCTCAAAGCTTCCACTTTAGTTTTTAGCCGGCGAAGGTCTCTCTTCATCTCTTTATCTACTCTATGCCGCCGTCTAGAACTATTATATTCTTCACTATCTCTTCTAGGCATATTCACCCTTCTACCCCTTTCATCATATTTCGCCGATGAATCTGAGACTTCCGTTGTGCTGGTTTCATTTTTTTCAGCTCGGCGAGTTGTATGTGAATGGGATGCCTGGCGAGTTGTATGCGAATGGGACTCATGGCGAGTTGCATGCGCATGGGACGCATGGCGAGTTAAATGCGAATGGGATGCATGGCCTCTATTTTGCGCCGCCATCAACTCTCTATGGCTCTGAAGTACAGTCTCCATCTGCAACTGCATTTGCCTCTCCATCTGACTCGCTTGCCTGTTATTGGCCTCAAGAATTTGCCTCAGCAAAGCTTCTGTAGTATTTGTGGATCCGGTATTATCTGCTACCACCACTGGGCGAGTTACAGTAGCACCAGGTACTATCGTCGCACGATTTTCGCTTGCCGCCTGTGGAGTTTCTCCCACCGTAATAGGTTCTGCCACCAATGCTGGAGTTTCTTCTGCCACATGTAGTGCTTCGCCGTCATCTTGCGCCAACTGCTGCTGAACATTAGCTGCCACTGTGCCTCCTGCAATAGCATTTTGATTTTGAGCTACTCCCCCAGCATTTGATGTCTCGCCTATGGCTCTCAGAGTGAATCTTCCACCACCATAAACCGTACGGATCTGCTGGGCTAGAGAGTAGACTCCGCCTGTGGTCGTCAAATGTTGATACCGTGCCTCCTCCTAACCACAGCAGCCCCTTTGCCATGAGAGAGAAAGAGAGAGAGAGAGAGAGAAAAAAACCAAAATTGTGAGATCCCCTTCCAAATACTATTCTCTTGATATTTATAGAGATCTCTCTCTCTCATGTCATGGTGACATGTGTCCCACAAACTCTTTATTACAAGAATGCCATTCCTCTATCTTAAAGGTTATCTTGACCTCTAGTCTTACTGTCTTGACTTTCTAATTATTCCTTTTTGACTTCTCCATGGGCTCTTTTTTATGGGCTTTGGAGCCTTAGTAGGGCTTTCAGGACCTAGCCAAATCCTAGGTATCCACACTCAGCATTCTGCTAAAACTCGGCATATGACAAGGGGTAGTGATTGATGACTCTTGATTCAATTTTGTTCTTACAAAATGGTCGGATGCGAGGATTGATTGTTTTAACAATTATGATATATCTTTATGTGACCGCTTGATGCTATGCCATGCGTTAGTTGGAGAGTCGCACAAGTGAAAATTTGTGTTTTTATGGTAATCTGTTATTGTGAACGGGGATTAGTCCCCAAGTATTCTTTTTGTGTATATATAGCTTAGACACGCTAAAGAGGTAACTGGCGGTTTCGGGCTCAACTTGCCATCTATGTTGATGTTTAGGCATTCTTTGTTGGGGTCAAGGTGTAAATAAGTTAACCTTTGAGGGAAACCAGTAATGTATTGGGGTTATCAACTCATTAGTACCCTGATTGTTGAGGAGGCGCCATCTCTTCAACAATCATACTAGTTGATAACTACTTGAGGCAGGAGAGTGTCGTGTGAGTGTGAACAAGTATGCTTTTGGTCTTATTGTTCTCGATCGTTTATACAGCTTCAATAGAAATGAAAGGCGAAAGAAGTATTTCGTACAAAATAGAGAGAGGTAGCAGATGAATACCTCGCATTTGACAATCCAAAATGGTATGTTCTAGTCCCCTTTCCGCTTATGAGGTGGATTTTTTGGCAGGCGGTTTTCTATGTCTAGCGGTAATTTCTTTTCTTTCATAGTATAGTCCCCAATTGCAACGACGTATGGTACGCTACATTCTGTTTGTGTATTTGAGCGCCCTTGGTAAAATATGGTGGACATCTCTCCAAGTGATCTTTGAAAAGTCCCCAGCGTGTTTGGGAAAGATTTTCCGCGTGATGGACTATATTTTTAGCAAGTCCTGATGCACTAATTGTAGAGTAGAAATCCTTCGAGTACAACCGAGATCATTTATAAGCATTTTTTTAAAAAAAATCTTTTTATTTGTAGGGCGTAGATTGATAGTGTAATAGTGAACTCAGGTGAGTATTAGGCGGAGAAAGTGAAGTGTTCAGTAAGAGAATGAGTGTATGCGCCCAGAGTGATACTCTCGGCTAAAATGTAGCAATTGACTATAATATCAAAGGATGAGAGGGATCCCCATATATATTGCTTTGAGGTTGGTTAAAAATGTGCGCCGGCTTATGATAAAACTGATTTGTAAAGAGTTTAGTGAGGCGAGGGAACGTATCCTCGGGTCCCTTTATACGATCATAGTAGTAGCGACATGGTAAAAAAAATACAATTACAGATCATACTTAGGCAACGTGTTCAATGCGCTCCTGAGGCAGCGTGTTCAGTGCGCTCCTGAGGCAGAGTTTTCATGGCGCTCCTTTAAGGTTTTCAGTGCCCAATCGACCAGGGTTTCCAGTGCCCTTATGTTGAATCGATTTTGAAAGTGTTACAAGGCAGTGTGTTCAGTGCGCTCCTGAGGCAGCGTTTTCATGGCGCACCTTTAGGGTTTTCAGTGCATAATCGACCAGGGTTTTCAGTGCCCTTATGTTGAATCGATTTTGAAAGTGTTACAAGGCAGGGTGTTCAGTGCGCTCCTGAGGCAGCGTTTTCATGGCGCTCCTTTGCATACATAATCTCAGAGTAGAGTAGATAAGACTAACCATCATGGTGAATTACAAAATGAGGTAATCGTACTTGAGGCGAGTATACTTAGAAATGTGTTTGAACATGCTCAAATATGGGAAAAAAAGATTCAAAATAGACACGATGGAAATAATAGGCGAGCATACTTAGAATTTGTTTGAATAAAATATACTGGCGGGAGATAACAAGACATTGGTTACATACAAAAAATTCTCATCTCCATATATTAACAACAAACTATACATGAGAGCATTTATCACGCGCTAAGATGTTTGCACTAAGTGAGCAATGGGCAAAAACGAGTGCCTTAATGATTATCTAACCAGGAAGCGCACGTAATAAGTACTCAGAATAATACAAGTATTTTTTTTTTTTTAAAAACATTTCTGACAAGCTAAAAGGGTGACTCGTAATAAATACTACCTGTATAAGCTACAATCAATCACATACGAGGGATATATCAGATGGGTGCACAGAGGTATCTATAATAAATTTATGATGCATATTTGGTGTAAATGTAAACTTAGATTTGGGAAATTGGTTGGCAATTAAAACTGAATTAAAAAAGTACGAGGAAATGAAACTTATCTTTTTATGAAGCTGAGTTGATATCGTCCAAGGTAGCTTGGTATCGTTGGAGATTACGGAGGGATCGCGTTGGCACAGTCGAGATGTCAGAATGAAACCGCACTGGTATAGTTTGGTGTTGAAGGCGAGTCAGCATCATAGGCGCGTGGCTGGCGACTTTTGAGTGCTTCTCAATTATTGACTTGGGCTAGTTGTGACGACAGACTGACAATGGCCGCGCTTGCATTTTAATGTGGATTCGGACTACGCATGATAGTGTAGCCATTGTGCAGGAGTGGGCCCGAGCTGTATGAATAACTTGAAATGTTGGTCAAAGGACAAATTGAGAGGCGCGTATACAGTGAGCAGAGGCTAAGGGAGAGAGCGATGGAGTACATAAATGTTGTTAGTACGTGGCGCTGGGGTGTCGCTCCTGGAGTACGAGTCAACGACAATATTTTGTTTGGAATTTTCGCCTGTCCTGCTTCTTCCTTAGCCATGCCTTGAATCATTTTGTATGGGTGCTGCGTTGAGAAGTGGGCCGTCGAGCATATTTAGGCGTACTTGAGGCGGGCAGCATGTGGTGGTGCAGCGTCGTAGTCTATAGCGTCCATTTTTTAGTTTTCCTTGGTGGGTCCGGGAAAGTAATCTTAAAGTTGAATGAAGGGGTAGCATGCGGCCCTCTAGTGTGTGACAAGCGACAACATCATTATTTGAGACGCGTGCAGAGGAAAAAGCCTTGATTTTCGGTTGGTGCTGAACGCGGGGATGGTTTTCTTTCTGAAAAATTTCAACTTTAACTCTCTTCTCCGGCATGAATACCGTGGCGGCGGCTCTGTAGCATCAAACTTATTTGGTTAGTGACCGAAAGGCATGAATTTTTAAGAGACGTTACTAGATTAAGTAATTCTCATGTAATTTATTCGATATCCGATTAGTACGAAATTTACAAAAGCCTATATCTGGATTTTAAAACTAATCGGAGAAATTATGGAATGAGGAAATTTATCTTTTATTTGTTTTCTTCTGTTGCCGATGAGGGTCTTCCGACTTTATCTTCTATAGTTGTTAAAATTATTTTCTATACTTGGTTCTTTGTGAAAGAGAGAAAGAGTTTTTCTCTTAGATCTGGAGCAACTCTTATCTTCGTCATTGGAGGCGAAGAAGAGTTATTGGTGTAGACTTTGCTAAATAAAGGCGTGCTTCCATAGTTGAGGCGAGAGCGGGTGATCAGTAGAAGCGATGCTGGTGCAGTTTACAACTTGTGTTACTGAGATGTGGATGCGGAGATCATGATAGGCGCGGAGGCCATGGAGAAACAACATGCGCGAGTGATGACGAGAGAACGAAACAAAGAGTTACAATTGTTTAGGGATGAAGGCGAGTGAAAACTGGAACATTTTTAGGTGGGTACCGATAGGAGTAATGGTATATGAAAGAGACAACGCGAGTACTAGATATGGGACATGCGCGGGTGGAGTTGAGTGAGGTTTTGATGGCGGCAGGAAGAGAAAAAAATGAGATGAAAGTGGATGGATCTGCTGGGCTAGAGAGTAGACTCCGCTGTGGTCGCCAAATGTTAATACCGTAGGTTCTAGGCCTCCTCCTAACCACAGCAGTCCCACTCAAGAGAGAGAAAGAGAGAGAGAAAGAGAGAGGTAAAACCAAATTGAGATCCCCTTCCAAACACTTTTCCCTTGATATTTATAGAGGTTTCTCTCTCCTATTATCCTGACATGTGTCTCACAAACTCTTTATTACAAAAATGTCATTCCTCTATCTTAAATGTTATCTTGACTTATAGTCTTACTGCCTTGACTGGCTCATTTTCCCTTTTGACTTCTCCATGGGCTCTTTTTTATGGGCTTTGGAGCCTTAGTAGGGATTTTAGGACCTAGCCAAATTATAGGTATCTACAGTAATCAATTCGATTCATATTCTCATTCCACTGTAAGTAAAAAGAACCCACTCTGATTGAACTTTTTGAAAAAGAATACAATGATTATTTTGAAAAGCAATACAATGATTCTTTTATTCCCTTAGAAAGTCCTTATAACATTGATGAAGTTATTTCAACTCTTGATCATTATAACGATCATTCGCCTATTCAAAAGGTAGAGTTTTGGAATACTTCAAGACCTTGTGATAATTCTCATACATACCAGCAACCTTATGGTGGGTATGTGAGTGAGCGATCACAAGGATGGGACGATAGTCATGATTTTAATGAGTTTTCTTCTAGACATGTGCAGATGTTTGAAGAACAATCTTCAGATCAGGAATTGCTTGATACTTTGATTGAATCATCGATTCCCGTGATACAAGAGTTTCTCCAAGCAACAAAGCAATTTTCTGATTTTCAGCTGAGCTTAAATGAATCACTCCAAGAGGTTCAACGGAATATAGCCGACATCAGAACATGAATGGATCAAATTCGTGCAGGAATGGACAATAGTTTGATTAATGATGGTGATGATGATTTCGTAGAATACCAAAATTTGATTGATGACGTTAGTGTATCTTGTTCAACTCATGATCTTAATAATGATCATTCTCCTATTCAAAAGGAAGAAGTTGAGTCGAGAAACACTACAGTCATTAACGGTAAAACCTATGTCATTTACGAAAGTGATGATGACTATGACTTCTTTGTGAAAGCTACACCTGATTCAGGGATAGTGGAAACTTCGAAAGATAAGGTTTACGATGATTTACTTGGATCAGATTTTGATTCTGATGATGAAAACTTGCATGTCAAAGAAACTGATGAGGAATGGGTTATGAAATGTTTGAATGAAATGATGATGCTTGTGATATAAGAGAATCAGTTGAATTTTTCAGAAATACTGAGGATCACGTGCTACATGAGATTGTGCAAGGTTTGTCTAACCCTTTACATAGATCTCTATTTAATGATGATCCTACCAAATTCAAAGTGGTTTTTAAACCAGCTTTTAAGAAGATACCTAATTTGGGATTGAATTATGTGTTTCGAAAGTTCTAACTGAATTTCTTGCAGCTAAGTATCCACCATTTATATTGTATCTAGCGCCGTGCAGGTTTCCACAAAAATTCCTTCTACTTTTGATTCCTATACACTTCCGGGTGTAGAAAGTTCTAACTGAAGATACTCCTACTTTGTATCTAGCTTCTTTGGATTCACCCAATTTCCTACATGTGATTTGAAAGCAAACCATTGCAATGGAAAGTGTATTGAATCTATCTCATGTACCTTGTAAACTTAGTATGGTGGGAACACATACCAACATAACTCATGTACCTTGTAGACAAGAGTACAAATCTCAATCGCTATTAGTATCTCTACTAAAGTAGCCGACTATATTGAAAGATAGAATAGAGAAATTCCATATAAAGTCATAACTCCTACTAACCTTATGTCGATGAAGAATATTTGATGTCTTCTTTATAATCTTTGTCTTCGTCTTCAAGGTCTCTACTATTTTGTCAATATCCCAATTCTGAAATCTAAACAATAGTAGACTAAATCAAGAATTGTGTTTTGACACCTAAAACTGACAACTAGCTTGACATACCAACACTAGTGGGTTTGACCAGACAATGCGCTAACAAGTAGTATTGTATAACTTAGAAGTATCGGATCACTGAGAGGCTGTCCACACTGATCTATATAAATAGAGAATACTTCCCTCAAGGAAGGGGTTCTGAACTGGTCGGTCTTTGTTTGGTTTGATACATTAGCTGAGTTGATTCTAATACAAGGTCTCTTGTTAGCTTTGAGTTCTATTGGTGGTGTTCTTTCCTAGCGCAGGGCCCCTTTAGTGGAGTAGTGTCTTTGGATAAGGTTTTAGTGCACATGAGTAGAGATAGCTTAGGGTGGTTGAGCCTAGTAAATTTCTAGCAGCTATAAAACTTAACCATTAAATTGACATACCAACGTTAGTGGGTTCAACCGAGCATTGTTCTAATAATAAAAACTACTATTATCCTCAGATTTCATTATTGTTTTGAAACAAATGACAGAATGTGAATACCATACTTTGTATGTAGTCTTAAGTCTGCAGGTTAACCACCCGTAAGGTGCACGTCTTAGTACTTAAAATATATTTAACCTATTATCCTTTGATTTAATTATAACTCATGTACCACCGGAAATTTAATCATCCGCCTCTGTTAACCAGAGCCATTCAGTGTAAATCGACCTACCGATCTACCTTTGTAACACTGGATCATCAAGGGGTCGTCTCCTTGATGATCCTTATAAATAGATGTTTTATGCCTTTATTTAATGGGTCGGACAGAACTTCTCTTGGAAAGTGACCATGAGATTATCTTTAAGAGACTCCTTTGATATTTCTTTAGTAAAGATTTTCATAATTTATAGCACATGAGTTATCTCAGGGTAATTGAGCCTAGTAAATTTCTAGCAGTTACACGTTGAATTTGGTACTCCTAAATTATAAATAAGATTGAAAGTTTATAAGTAATACTTCAGCATTACCATTTATTTATTCCAGATGTACGAAACCTTCAAGAAATGATAGTATATATTTAATCATCGACATTTATCATTATAACCGGGACCTCCATAATAAAATCCGTAACCATTTGTATCATAATGGTCATTGTCAATCTTCAAATCATAGCAGTTTGGATTAGTAACTCTTTTCTCAACATTTTCAGGGTCCTTGGTCAAATTATTTTCATCAACCACTTGAACCCAATTAAAATAACTCGATGTTTTAAAACCACCTTCCGAGGGGAAATGACCGCTACCCATTTGAGTTGAAGTATGTCGTCCTTCATTTTTTTTATTAGTGATTTCTCCACCCCAAGCTACACTTGTTGCTGTTTTTGATAATTCGGTAAAGAGATAACTTGGATAGTAACCAACCGGAATACCTTGTAAGTGTACCCACCAGTGTCCATTATTTTGATCCTGACAAATTATCAATGTTGATTTTGGATCAAAGTTGATAATTGAGTATGAAAATTTAATCATTTCAATTTTCTTACCTTGTGAATACTGAAGGTGGCATCTTTTTGGCTACCATTGAAAGTGGACATTTCAGTGAAACTGCAACCAAGGGCTACACTTGACGATATGTGTACAAAACCAGCACACAAGAGGTGGTAACAACCCGAGCTATTGTATGCGTCCATCTAAAAGAAGAAAATAATTAAATGGTTTTATCTTCTTAAGATACAAATATTAAAATATTAAAATAAAATGGACTTTTAAAACATCCTTTTCACCACACCAATCCATATGATAAAAGGATAATATTTACCGTCCAGTATATGAAAAATCTGGTATGGTTGTCACCGTATAACTCTTGGCTCACCTAATTAAAATGAAAATGAAAATTTACTGATGCCCCATAAGAGGATATAAATTCTTAAACATATAATTTGGGACAAATAACTTACTTCCCATCCAGCTTCAACAGTATTGATATGGTTGTCTTCACCAGCTTCTACCCAAATTTGGGATACACTTATTTCTTTTGTTTCAGTAACAGGATTCCAAAGATTTATTTTTGCTTGTGCTCCTAGAAAATTTCCATCCACCGCAATTGTCGCATACTGTATAGAACAGTCGGTTACTACAGTTATATACAAAAATGTACAAAATTTTAATTAATAATAAAATAGATATTGATTATTTATACCTCATGGCCGTCTGTGTAGTCGTTTGATTGTGATGTAGCCTGAGTCTTATAAAAAGATAATTTTGGAGAATTATATTTAAGCAAAAGCATGGGATTATAATTTTTTCCTTTCCTCCGAATAGGGACGGTGTCTTCGGGACATGATCCATACTTGTGCCAATTTTGTGTAAGTTGAAGTGTTCCATAATTAGCAGGTCTCATTTTTTCTGGGTACGAACTAGGTGTCATCTATTTTATACAATAAAGATAAAGTAATCTTTTTAGGAGTTTGAAAGTATATTTCATAAGGGAAAACATATGGAAAACAATAAATATTAAACCTGTATTGTATGATTATAAACCAAAGGATGATTTAGACTAGGTTGTTTGTAAATATCATAACAATCGATAATCTCATCAGTTTCAACCTACAACATAACAGTCAATCAGATAATTAAATTGTAATTTATAAATTAATGAAATAATAAAAGCATGAGGTTCACGGTATAAATACAACTAGTATAACTAAAAAAAATCACCTCAATGGTTTTGATTATTGCTTTGCTCGCTGCATTCTGAATCGTTCTTCCCTTAACTAATTTTCCATGAATGAGGATCGTTAATATGGGAAGCCAACAAATTAAGTCGATAAATTTAAAAACCATGATTAACCAACAAAATACACAAATGCATTATGGTTGATGGAGAACATTAATTATAAGATTAGATAGTTGTTAAGATTTCCTTTTGGTATAATATCCTATTCATTTATAGAGTAATCTGCTTTTAGATATGTTGGTAAAATAATATTAATTACTGCATCTTAATTAATTTTAAATTGAGATACTCTATTGAATTTTATCATAAATTCAAGGATTTTCATAAGCTACCCACACTTTGTTTGATGCAGAGTAAGTTACTCCTTTTTCAAAAAAGGTAATTGGATATTAGATGTCATTATGTTCTCAGATGGTAGGTGATGAGAGCATTTTAATCCCTTGGTCAGATCATGAGTGAATCACTAATTTGACCTAACTTGGAGTTGACCTGATTTCAGCTAAAAGAGATGATAGCGCTTACCAATTTATGTTCTTTCTCAAATTCTTAGGTCGGTTTTTATAGGGTGGCAAAGTGGCAGATTTTCCAGTTTGCCCATCGCGATCCCTTGAAGAAGAAGGCCAAAGCTTACGCGAATATATCGTTAAGTACTTCGCCATTTAAAGGATATTAAGATTTATTCCTTTAGAATCTTAATTATTCTACCACTTTATTATTACATAGTCAACAACTTTTAGTGTCATCGATCATCAAAGAAGAATCATATGAAAGATTATCTTAATTGCAATTGTTTTGTATTTGAATGCCAAATACTTGTTCTTATTGCATATTAAATGTGGGTCTCAAATGAGATATTGTTCTTGGATCATAGTACACTGGCATTGCCTTTTGTGTATGAATATTTATAACTTCAAGTTTCTTAATTGATAAGACGAGGGTACCGAGTACACCACCAATCTTTTCGTTTAGTCCGCCTATAAGTCAAACCTTGACTGGTTCCTGTAATCAAGAACTCAAGAACAAGATCTTCTTCAGATCTGATTGATTCACATAAGGGAGTCAATACAAGAATCCGAAAGACTATGTCAACCAACCAAGTACTATACTTTAATTATACAAGATGGCTCAAATATAATGCGGAAATAAAGTGAAGTACCATTTGTATTTTTGCACAAGTTCACCACTATCTTTGTGGTATTCTTTCTTTTCTAATCAATATAGCCCTTTTTGAGTAAAAAAATAAAGTAAAGTACACACAATATTTTGTTAACGAGGAAACTACAAACTCATAGAAAAACCCCGGGACCTAGTCCAGTTTTGAATACTCTTAAGAATTAAGCCGCCAACACACATACTCTCAGACTTCGGACTAGCTGGTGCAGACAATATGACCATAATACGACTATTAGTCGCAGAGATTTCCCCTCAGTATTCCTACGCCTCCAACAACAGCAAGGTGGTCACACACATGTACTCCCTTACGCAAACAAACGTCCTTTACTGTCTTACGCAAGAGTTGCCTCACAGCGCGTCGCGAGGAATATTGCTACCCGACCTCCAGTCGGACGATTACAACCTTTGGAAAACAACCAAATAGCGGTAGGATGATATCCTTGGTAACTTACAGATATTTCACCGAAGTCTTTTCACACAAGAGCGAGGATATTGAGTTTACTTAGGCAATAAACACCTCGAGATATCGATCAAGGTTTCAAAACCTAATGATAATCGCATAAATATTGCATATTTACACTCATATTTGCACTAGCGAGAACTCGATATTTGGTTAATAATATTGCTTTAAGCAATTTACATGAAGATACAAGCCAATCCGACTATACAACAAGAAAGAAGAGAAAAGGGTAAAACAATCATCTCAAGGGCAACTGATATTGACAGCCACATGGTAGTCAAGGGGAAGTAATCGTTAAGGGCCAAGCAGCTGGAGGATCTACTACAGGCACCCCGAAATCGTTACTGGCAGTTCAGGAAAAAAAAAAGGATATCAAGAGAGCGTAGAGGTTTGAACCATGGACCTCTGACTCTGTTAGTGGACTACTGACCACTATGCCACGCCCATCGTTGTGATTTTACTGAACCTCTTTTATATTTATCATGACGTAGCAGCTAAAATCAATTTAAACAGAACTCACGACCAGTTCTTCTTTCCCCTTTATTCATCACGCGACCAGAGCTGCTGCACCATGGTCCAAGTCGTGTTCTTGTGGGTCTTTGTAAAGGATCACTGAACCATATCGAAACCAACAGGAAATGGAAGAATGGGTTACGAATTATTATGGGTTTCGAGGTATTTGAGACAGTTCATGGCCGAGAGAAGAGGGAAGAAAAGCGACCACTGCTGCCGTGGTTTTGTGGTGGTGTTTGAATGGGTTTAGGACGTGATTTCCAATCCTGGAAGAATTATAAGTGTGGGTTTGTTTTGAATGAATATACGTTTGCAGGGAAGGAGATATTAAAGAGATTACAAGAATAAAACAAGCTCATCCAAGGTTCAGTTGTAGGACGCACACAAGGTGTTTGTTAAAACTCCTGAACGACCAGTTTGCTTAGTTTCTTCACTGCACCTAGGGGAATAAATGCCGGCAAGCTAGAGTTATATCTGTGGCCAGGACAATGGGTTCAGAGAGGTCAATAAGAGAATTCAGAGGCTACGAAGAACACGTAACAGGTGGTATGAATCGTGGAGATGTGGGTTTTGCGTCGACAATTCGGCAAGAGAGCTGTTGTTGCTGATGGTATAGTGGTTGTAGAGTCCTGGTTGTATATGTGGATTGGCCTGAATTTGGATGGCATTTCGTGCCTGAAAGACAACCACGATGTGATGTTGTTTAACGTTGATTATGGTGGCTGAATGGAGGAGATTGAAGTGGACTTTGATTTGGTTTTCGGTGGCGTTCATTGGCAAGAAACCAGTTAGAGAGAATGCAGAATGGTGATTGACTGAAATATGGGACTAGAGTCTGGAATCGACGTGAAGAACTAATGGGCTATTTGGTGGGTGATATGGAGTATTGTATAGTGGGCTTGTGGAGCTCTTGTAGTGGATTTGTGTTGGATTTTTGGAGTTGTGGCAGACAAGTGATTTTGGCCGAAGGTGAAAGGAAGGTCGGTGGATTTGTGGAATATATAAAAGGGGACGCAGGCTACAGGAGGAGGCAGACAGATTTAGGGTTTGGAGTCGCAAGGCTCCAGACTTTTCTTTGATATTTTCTTAGGTTTTAGTAAACCTATGAGTTGCTAGTTTTCTTGTTAGGGTGTAGGGATGAAGTTGTGAATGTCGGTTGCTTGTTTTCGTGAACAAAGTCTAATTATTTGTGCTTAATAAATAATGTTTGAGTGACTATCAATGGTTTTCAATTTATAACCCCTTCATGTTTTATGCCAAGTATACTATATAGTTCGGTATTGTACGAAACCATTCTTCGACCTTGTTTATTAATGTTTATGATTTTTCTTTGACTCGTTATGCCCCGTATATTGAGTACTTCGGATATCTAATTTTCGGGTCAAGACCAAACATATCTTGTTAGAATTATAATTTAGAGCTTTTATCGATAAATCTTCCGTGTGGGATGGCTATATGTTGCTATCCTATATGAGTTTTACAAGACTTTTGCAGAGAATACAATTAATCTGATTTCACAATGGATTTCTGAAACCCTTCATACTAACTCGCCGGAAAGAGATACTACTCTTGCCGGAAATATATATCTATATTTACCTATTCCAGGAGAAACTCATACCAAAAATAACATTTTTCTGTCCACATAACCAGTTTTTTTACTATTCATGTGATAAAAGTGAAATATGTGATAAAATCAGCGAAACAGACCGGCCAACTCTCATCTATAACAAGGACATCATCTAATACGGCATGATTTCCAAAAATAGCCAAAAATACATGCTGAAAACCCAGATCCATCGCCACAACATACTAGAAATACCCTAGTTTTTCTAATCTTAGCAATATTCTACAAGAGAACATTATAACAAACCTCATGACATACCAGATAAGGCAAAACAATAGGGGAATCATAAAGAAAATCCTACACAGCGAGCACAACACCTCTAAATAGCCGGAGAAAGTGACTGAAACATTAACGGCGAGCTCTAAGACTTGTAAGTCATACCATATATGGAAACAAAGGAACATATGATAACATCACAAAACATACTGAAAATCAAGGAAAACACAAATTCAAAACCTTTTCTAGCGCCAAAATGTAACTGTATAAAATCCCGATGGTTAGATCTTATACAGTACACCCAAATATCATACACCAACATACACACAATCATTCCTAAACATGCATCTAACAAGTAACATGAGAAATATTAAAGAGGGAAAGGTTAGAGATACTTGACAAGATGTTTTACTTGGTTCGCCCTCTTAAGTAAGGACTACATCCAAGGATTATCACTAGAATAAGTATGATTACAACCCTCATTTACCTTGCCAATCTTCTAAGTATAATCTCACAATAAGAACCCTAATTTCAGCCTTGGGCTATAGAGAGCAAGTATAATACTTTTACTCTCTCTAGACCAATCCGAAATATGTCCAACCCCTTTTCCAGTAGGTTCACTCGCTATTTATAGACCTTTTACATAATGGAATACAGCTAATACAAACAACCAAAGACTGACACTAATTTTGTCTTGACTCGCCGATACACATACATCGACGACCTCGACTTTGCTTTGTTAACATAGACGACAAAATCTTTTAGTGGATAAGATTAATGACGCATCCCCCACTGAGTCAACTAGTCAACCTGACAATATATCCGTTCTGACTCTTCTTAAATGCACACCTACTTCTCAACTACCAATCGGTGACGTGTTCCCTTTCGCTGATCAACCTCGCTTTTTACTTCTCCCCTACTCGCCGTACTATACTCATATGTCGCTGGTATCGCTTACTCGCTGATCCCCTGCATCTCTGCCATACCCTATGGCGTGTCTTCTCTTCTAAGATGATTTATGTTGCCGAGGTATTTTCTACCCTTACATTTTGCCTCTTTCATCTTCTAAGGCTTTAGTCGTCGAAGATGAAAACTTTATTAGCTCGCCGAAAATACCTTGCAGTTTTTGCTCCTTCTTTGACACGTTCTGACCATCCATGACTTACTTTCAACCTGACGACTTGAAGCACCGGTTGCTCTTCCTTTGCTATAAATATAACCTTCTCTTTCCTTTGCTATAAACTTGTCAGAGGCGCAGAAAACACCATTTCATGATTGTATTACATATGGGTATGTGTCTACCAGTTTTCTATGCCTAAATTCACATCCATTTATGATGGAACCGACGACCCTTCACAACATTCAAGAGCTTATAAACGAGACTTGGCGGCATGGGTAGGATCAGATCCCATAATGTGTATGGCATTTCCCGCCACACTCAAAGATGAAGCCTTAGCCTGGTTTGATGGGTTGGAAGAAGGAAGAATTAAATCTTTTGAGAAACTGGAGAGCAAATTCTTGCGTGCATTTATTCAGAATAACAGAAGTCGGCCTGGAGTGGAAAGATTATTTAATATCAAGATAAGAACCTCGGAGACCTACAAAACTTTTATCCAAAGATGGAGAAAGTCGAGCAATGAAGTGGGGTCAGCAGTATCAGATAAAGAGAAGATAAGGTCATTCATTAGCGCCATGGAAACGGCAGACCCATTGTATCAAAAGCTATTTCGGGAAACGCCGAGAGATATGAAGACTTTGAGAGCAATGCAGGATGAATGGATAAATTACGAAGAAATCCGAGAAGAAGAGCTTCGCCTGAAGAAAGAGAGGGCGAAACAAATTCATTCGATCAACAGTTTTTCGCCGAAAGAGCAGGAAGAAATTAAAAAAGAAGGGCTAAAGGTAGAACAGCGAAAGTTGACACAGAATCCCTCTTCGGCGATGGTAGTACCTGAGGTAGTAAAACATCAACATCAAGTTACCGCCGAGCAGCATTGGAATTCGCAGAAGCGAGAGAATTATGACGGGCGAGATAAGCAAGATACCAGAGGAGGAAACTATGGTCGAGGAGGAAGAGATAATCGGCGAAACGGGAATGGCGATAGAAGATATAATGGGGATAACAAAAAATTTGGCAGAGGCAATCAGCAGCC
>JAJJMA010030120.1:0-30696 GCA_023529015.1 Papaver nudicaule
AACTAACACACATACGACATACCTTACTACATTCTTTTCATGTATGTTCATCCTCAACCACGAAAGCATCCATAAATATACCCATGGTGACAGTAACAGCAAGGTTTTACTTGACTTGGGTAGGCCTACAGAGATCTGTTATGCGGCATGGATAATCTTACATCACATTCATTTTCATACTTATCAGCCTTTAAATCACGCAACTTTTTTTCTACTCCCCTAATCTTGAACTTCAAATATCATATTTATTCCTGCAAGATGAAGTTTCTCTACTCTTTTAGTGACCGACAGAAAAGAGGGAAGTTTACTATAACAGAAGTCCAAGCAAGTCTATAGTGCCTTTGAAGAAAAAGGATGATAAAAAAGCATCTACTCCACCAATATTCAAGCAGCTTGTTTAGTAATGCAGCCATGAAAAGCTACCATCCCTAGACCAAGCAACACAGGCCAGGATAGTGGGGAGTCTGTGCATTCACCTAAAGAAGATACGCGGAGTAGTCTAACTAATACCAGATCATATGAAATAAAGGAGAGCAATGATGTTAACTAACTTGGATTCCTGATGTTCATCTTGCATCTTATTTAAAACCTTTTCTAGACTGGTACGCTCTTCTTTGTGCTTTTGTAAGGATCCGACAATCTTCCCTTGCCTTGTTGTTTGCCTATCCTGAACCTCTTTCTCTTCTTTCAATTTTGCAGTCTTCATTCCAGCTTCCTCCTTACTGCAAAATAATTGGTTTCAAGCCACTTCTATGAATTAGAAAATTATATAAATGCTCAGAATGAATTAAGACCTTTTCTAAAATTAAAAAGAAACCACCTGCAAGCCTAGTTGTGAAGTTGCAGTATTGCACATGCATGTCTAATAATATAAAACATAGAGCTCGACAAATGAACGGGGCTGCAACAAATTAGCAGTTGTCAACTCTACAGGAAACATGTAAAACACCCACTTACTTTCAGTGATACTCAAGAACTTTAAAAAAGTCTATAGCCGAAGTTCCTCCGCTCTTCTTTCTTTTTCTCTAGTTCTTTCTTCCTATTTTTCATTTTGAGTTAATTCCAGATAATTCCTCCTTTGATTTTAGAAGCTCAATTTGTTGTGGACAGGAACATTATGATGGAAAGGTTGAAAATTTGTTCTAGTGAGGATATATATATGAACGAAGAGCGTACAACCCGATCAATGTTCAATCAATTTCATTCTGGAAAAAAAAACGATGATTTTATAAGAACCATTAAAAGCCGTAATTAAAGAGTTTGATAGAAAAATCAAAATGATACAAATACAGGGTTGTAGAAAAAATCGTTGCAAAGAAAATATCAATGAAAATAAGAGTTAGGGCTTACCATCACCATCATTCATCACTTAATTTGTGAATCCATTAAGAAAGCAGATGAATCGACTAATGGAGATTTCAATTCCTTCTCCACCACCGCCGCTACCATCACGACCATTATCATCAACAACTAACGGCTGTAGAGTAAACCACCAAAAAGAAAACACAAAGAGTGATGAGTATTAGGGTTAATGGTTGAGAGAGTAGGGAAGAAACTCAAAATATAAACGTTCCATGCGTAAAACATAGATAAATTAGTGTTGGTATTGTAAGTAAGTGCAACCATATTCATTCTGCTGATTAATAACCATAGTTACCACTCAAGAAGTTATGATTATATCAAAAAAAAAAGTATTTCAAAGAATCTGGTTGCGTTTTACCTTGTTGGGAAGGACTGATGCAATTCCTTTTTAGGTTTTTTTCCAGAGAAATTGAAAAAGGACAACTATTTAGTTCGGAGAGAAGAGTTTAACAACAGAGATGATACTTCAACACCTGATGATTAGAAAACATCACAAAATATAAATCAGATTTCAGAAAAATCAAACACCTTATACATATATCAATTGCAAAGTCACCGTAACTTGAAATTGAGAGGGAGAACGGAAGAGAGGCGGAGAAGAAGAGAGAAGGGGAACTTTAGGGTTGGATAAGTTAAAGAAAACATTCTGAAATTATAGGGTTTATTCTCTTGAAAGAACACAATTTTTGGATCCATAGATTACAGATTACAATTTTGGATCTCTATTAAATTTCACTTGGTCGGTTTACTCGCCTCCATCTTCAGGAACAGAACTGATTAATGATACAGAGAATGAGAAATAGACATGGTTGAAGTAGATTTATTTTGTTTTTTCAAAAAAAAGAAAATTAATAATCGATTTCGATTTTGTTGTTGTTGAAGGCTGTGTTTTTAGGGAATTTCTGAATTACTAAAACCGGATAATGATAAATTCTAAAACTTGTCACCAGCCACCGGTCCACGTGATAGACCTTGTACAAAATCTAGTAAATTTAGTCTGGCCTAGCATAAAGTACTGGAATTTCAGCAGTAACGTTGAACTAACTGGGAGCAATGTGGATACCGAGCGCATTTTTGCAATAAAAATCTGTTCAATCAACCAAGAAACATAAGGTGAATCGTCTACAAACTAACCCTGGTTTTTCATGATCTAAAAATTTATACACCAATGTATATCATTTGCGATAAAGCATAAACAAATTAAAAAATTTTAGTTGCCAGTAAAAAAAAAAAAAAAAAAAAAAACCTGGTACAATCAGCTTTTGAAAAAATGGTACTTGGACTCGACGTATCCTTCAGCGTCCCACAAAAACGATCCAAATGCAACTGCTTCCAGTACTAAAAGTCCCAATCCAGATAATGTGATCCCAAGTACCTCATCGTTAGACATATTGATCGACCCATCCTCGGCAACTTTGATGTCCGGTCTTCCAAACAATGCTTGGGTCTGTCTCTCGATCAATGAAACAGCTTCCTTTGATCTTATTGTTGCATATTTCTGTAGTGTATCAGCATCTAAGTGCATCACATACTCTTTCAGTGTATTTACTTCGGCAGAATTTGAGTAAACTCTTTCGCTGTCATCAATATCATCATCAGGTGGGATTCGGAACAGTGAATCCTGATCCCAGAATGGGCTTTCAGGAAGTGGTTCTTTAGAAATCGCTTGTTCTTTGAAACTCTTTGGAGGAGTTTTCATACTTCGTTCTAGTTGAAATCTTTCGTCGACTCTCTTGAGGAAATACCCATACATTATGGAGGCTGCATAAAGCTTCCCGAGCTTGAGTTTGCTGATTTGGACAGTATTACCGAGTGGACCCACATCTCGCTCTCCAAGAACAAGTGATAAATGGTTCTGAATCATTTCAAAGGCTTCAGAGGAATGGACAGACTCTAACTTTTGTTCTTGGTTTGGCCAAGCATCTACCTTACGAGTTGGATCATCCGTTGGAACTGATATCAGAGGAATCATCAAGATTTTATACTCTAAGAAATTTTGAACAACCAAGCAGTAGATTATCTCCTCTAAAGTTTTCTTTTTTTCCTTCTCTTTGACTTCTGCAATTCTCCTGGAAATCAAAACATTCATTATGTATTGGTTTATCATGATAACCACCATGAAAAATGAAGCCATTCAACAACACGAAAGGCAATGAATTGTAAAAATACAACTATATCACCCTATCAACATTTTTGCACTCGTTTGCTTCATTTAATTGCATCACTACATAAGCTTAGCAGGTCAATCTAGAGGTCCCAGTTGACAATAACATTAAAATGGCAAGAATAGAAGGCTAGACAAAAGAAGACAACACACTAGCCCAAAGATTATTATTAGAAATATGAAAAAGGGTCACTTAGAAACGTACTTGTATAGGAGATTTTGAGTTTGGGATGAGTCTTCATTTTTAGGCGAATCGCGCTCAGCTCGAAGGTTCCCAAGATGTTGCTCAATGGCTGCAGGCAGTAAATGCGGGTGGGTTTGCAGTATCTGTGAGAGAAGCTGACCTGTTGGAGATTCAAACTCTAGTGGAGCAAATGGAGGCGTAGTTGTATCGTCACTGGAAGCCCCTGATGCTCTCACCTTTGGTCTGTACTTTTCAAGCTTAATTCCTACCTTTGGAATGCCAAAGGAATTGAAGCTCTAGAAAGGAAAAGCTTCTGTAAGAAAATCAGAATTAACTACTACTGAAGTAGCTGAAGTATATGAATATGAAGTCAAACAACCAACCAAATGATTTCCTAAAGTCCTACTCAGAAAGATCAATCACATTTAGGTTTCAAACAAAGTCTAGCAGGTATAAGTGACCATATATTGTTCAAATTCATCTCATAATGCAACACTTACGAGGTTCACGCCCAAGCACTATTAACCGCCTGTGCTTGCAAGAGTAGCAGTATCAGCAGCTCGTGCATTTAGGTTATTGACCTACTCAGGACGGACCCAGAAATCCTCTTCGGGTAGGGCTGGAATATCGTAAGTTGCCAATGCAACCGAAGGCAGCAATTTATTTTATGGCGAATCCCATACTTAGTATGCAACTACGATTTGCCGATTAAACACCAAGTAGATAGACACACATAAGATTAATATGACCAAAATTAATAACAAAATGTGATGGGCGCGCGCGAAAGGAGCTCTATGGCTTATGGAAGAATAACTAGATAATATATGCGGTGAGAAGAAAAAAAAGCATATTTTCAACAAGACTTGGACCAGTTATTGCTTATCACATGGCGACAAGTTATTTGGGCTAGTAACTAAATTGTCTAATCCTATTTTTAACAAAATTTCCATAGGCAAAAACTTTTGGACCATAAACAAGGGCGCGTATAGCCAGGGTTAGCCCCTCTATAGGTCCGTCCCTGGACCTACTTGGAACTACATTGTTCTCTCTGGATGTAGCTCATCCTGGTAGAACCGAGTGCAAATTGGTTTTCAGTTCAGTTTCTAAAATAAAAAGGATAACTAAGGACACTCCTAAGTGAAGAAAGTCATGAACATAGTTACATAGAGAAGATACCTTGTGAGACAGACAAACAAATGTATATAACAGTCACAGAACACTAACTGAACTAACTAGAGTCGTGATTGCAAAAATTTATCAAGATTGCAAATACATTCCTGCATATAATATTCTACAGCGCCAATGCCATATTTTCCAGATACCAATTAGACTTCACGAAAAGTTTACAAAATCAAGTGATAGTGTACAGAAAATGGTATAATTCTAATTTAAAGGAATACTAGTTCTTCTTAAATAGTCTAATATACAGTAGATTTGAATTGCTAAACAGAACAGACATGTACAACAACCACCAAATGATGTACCTCCATGAAAACGAAGGACTTCAATTGAATAAAGAAACAAAAATTGAAAAAGGGTGAAGATTTATTATCATACCTTGAGAATCCCATTTGAGAGAAGGAAAGTAGGATTAGAGAATCTCCTACTAACTCTAAAACTAGAACCTGAAAAGGATGAAAATAATGGTAGAACAACAAGTGCAGCATCCCCAATATTCATAACACCTGATATCACGATTTTTGTCATTTTAGGGTTTTTTTCCTTCTGAAACCACTCACAACCAGCAACTTAAACAAGCACTGGAAAGAACCCTGATCTTTGTGGGTAGATGATGTGGCAAGCATTTATTCTTACAAAAATATCCAATTTTCCTTCTAACCCTCCACAAGAAGAGTCAAACTAAACGAAATTATGAATCCAATTCTATTACGTTACGTACCCCCTATTTGAATAGAGAGGGCGGGCGCGGGCGTGCACTGCATATGGCCTTCTTTAGTTAAGGGTCTCACTCGCGCTCAGCGGTGGTATGAAATCTATCTTGTAGCTGGCGCTCTACCGCGTTGCGAACTGAGATAGCTTGTGGTCAAGATTACGCCACATCAATAAAAAGGCTGATTTAGGGCCGGTACTTTTACTAGGGAGACCTGATAATGATATTATTATCCTAGAGTGTGATATAAGGGGTGTCAAAAAACAATGAAAAATCTAAAATGACACTGAATCATTAAGAAAACCCTAAACTAAATAAAAAAACTGAAAATCAGTTTCATTATCTTTTCATCGCCTCTTTCTTCTTCTTCATCGTCTGAATCCAGTGCTTCAATACACAATCTATTGTCAAAAAACACAAAATTAATCAAAAGATCAGAATTTTTCGTCTAGAAAAATCCAGCCGAAACAGCTAATGGCAGCATTTTCGGCTGGATTAGAATACATAAATCCAGACGAAAACACACTTTACAAAATTTACGCACAACAAATTCAGCCGATAACAACATCATCCAGACGAAAATTGACTTTCCCTTCGTCTGGAATATACCCTAGAAATCCAACCGAAATTTTTAAGTATCCAGAATTTTCGTCTGGTTTCTTAAGTATTGCATGCATATATTCCAGACGAAAACTAAGTTAGCAATTGTATCACAACCAACCCATCCAAAAAATAGGGTTAATTGTGAAAAACCCAGCCGAAAATCAAATTTGGGAAGTGGTTTTCGGTTGAGTTTGGTAGGTACAATCCAGACGAAATTCTTCTGGAATCCATTTTTCTCACCCCCAAGCTTATTTTCGTCTGGTTTTGTGCAAAACATCCAGACTTTTCGGTTGAGTTTGGTAGGTACAATCGAGACGAAATTTGGTTTCGGCTGGATTTGATGAACAAAATCCAGACGAAATTTGGTGGTGGTGATGGCAGCACTGATGTTGGTGGTAGTGGTGGTGGCGGCGACGGTGCCGGTAGTGGTGGTGGTGGAGGTGTTGGAATAGTTTAACAACTAATCCTAGTTTAGTTAAACTAATCTGATTGATTCGTTATAATTAAGTAGGGATAGTTTGGTAATTAAGAAAATATGTTGGATAAGAGGTTTAGGAAAAAAGCTATTGGACGCCCCTATTTTGTCTCATTATCCGATCTCCCTAGTAAAAGTGCTGGTCCCTAAATCAGCCTTTATCAATAAGGCAAGTCCAATACATGCCCCCTTTTGCTCAACCAAATTAAGCTAGTTCCAAAACACTATTTTGTAGCAAGTTGTATCCGAAACCAAATTTCAAACTACACATATCTCAGTACATACATAGTGCAACTAAGCCCGGTTTCATTTAATACCGGGCTTACGTTGAGACGTTTTTTTTTCTTCCGGTAAGTGATCTTAGAGACGTGCAATGCAACCGTTCACAATAGTGAACCTATTGATGTGATGTAAAGAGAGAATCTAAGTAACATGTTTGTTCCCAGGCAATCTTCTTACCAAAAATCTCTTCCCATAACAACTCAAGTGGATTTTTTTTGTCAATCACCGTTCTATACAGTTGTTTAAATATTACCTTAAGAGAAACAAAAGAAAAAAAGAAAAAAGAAAAAAAAAAACAATTCTATGGTCTACTTCCTCCTAAAATGCCATATCATGAAACTTGTGATTTTGTGGAACGCACTGGGTTGAATCCTGCTCCCTCTTTGGCATCAGTTTTGTGAGGAAAAACCAGACAAATAGTTCTATTCAGTCTTCCAGGTCTGTTGTTAAGATTAACTCGACAACTGATAGAAAATTCACAAAAATTCTATAAACTTCGACAACTGCTAGAAAATTCTTTTGATGCTACCACGTGAAGATGTTATCAGAACTGTAGGGGATTGCAGAAAGGTATTCTTCAAATGGTGCAGAGACAATGGAACCACCGGTTACACAAATTACCTAACCATGCAAAGAGAATGAAACAATAAGCTTACACCTTATAACAGCCTAGTTTTTTTGGGGACTGGTGATTTAATGGGGGCTGTGGTCCTTCAAAAATCGTCATGGTTTCCCTCTTTGTACTGTGACGACTTGTGAAAATCGTCACGGTTTTTGCTTTATACTGTGACGATTTTTGGAGGACCACAGTCCCCATTAAATCATCACAGCCCCCAAAAAAACCAGGTATAACAGCTAGTTAATAATTGATTCAGATATAAAAATCAGTTAACATAAACTAGTATTAGTATACAAATCAAAATTGTGAGGGATGTATTCTCAGTTTTATTTTGGTTACATACATAATTACTGACACAGTTTATTGCAAACCTTGCATCCAACTTTTTTTATCAGTCAAGATTTTGGTCTGTTCCAAAAAAAAGGAATTAGAAAGTCATTATTTAAGACAGACAAATACAATCCTAACATCTTGCTGAAATGAGTCTATCACCAATACTGGGGCCTGCTGGATTTAACATAATCGCAAGTTATGCTTTAGATGTTGGGATAATATGACCTATCTTAATGACATGTAACCCTTGTTTATCAAAAATCCTAATCATGCAGGAAGGATGAAACCAGTTGTTAAGGTAGTGGAGATTCATGACCAACCTAACTTACACCAGAAGTAAGACCTAACATATAAGGGATACTAACACGAAAGGGAGAAAAGAAACCCCAGGGGAATTCATTGCAAGAGAGTCATTTTCTTTTCAAGACAAACAAATTCATGGCGACTTACCGTAGGTATTTGATAGTGTTGATGATGACTCAGATGTTTTCGACATCAGTGGCAGAAAGTTCTTCGACAAATGATGATCTAGCTGTTGCCATCAAAGAAATGCAGAAAGCCAACCACTTCAGCTTTGTGATGCTTCTTAATATGTTGCCATCAGATAAATTACCAGAAAATATCACGTTCTTGATGCCCAATGATCGATTGCTGTCAAATATCTCAATGCCTGAACATGAAGTTGCTGAGTTCATACAGAGGCATTCGATTCCTTCCCCCCTTCTTTTAGATGAGATGAAACATTTTCCTAGTGGTTCTATGATCCCTACGTCAGAGCCCAATTTTATGCTTAGAATCTCAAACAATGGAAGAAGAAGCTTTTATCTCAATGATATCCAGATTACTAGCCCAGATATCTGCACCGCAGGGTTTTCAATCAGATGCCACGGAGTAAATGGAGTGCTGTTGAGTACAAAACCTGCGCTAAACAGTACAGCATCACCTCCTTCATCCCCCTGTACAACAAGTCCAAGTAGTGCTCCTGGAGCAGAACCTAGTCCAACTCAGTCATCACCTGCAGATTCCCAGGATCAGATTCCTGCAATCGCCCCGTCACCCAACCACCCAAAGTTCCACACGTCAGAATCCTCACGACCACTTGTTGTACTGTTATTGCACTTTGTAATGACCTGTATAATACTATCACTGGTGTAGCACTAATTACTGCAACTTCTATGAAAATAATTAATTAAGGAAATTGAAGAGGTTTCATGGCTCAGTAGTCAATTCATTACCTGACTAAATAACAGTCTAACACCTGTGCACGGTCCAAACTGATGGGACAATATGTTTATCTGTATTCTAATTCTACATGCTCCTAAATCCTAACTGAAAGACTCGAAATCTAAATTGATAACAGGAGAGGTACATATGATTCGTGGACTGAAGTATTCATGGAATTATCACACTTAAAATAATAATCAACTACTGAAAGTATTTTATGCTCAACAAAAAATATCAGCAAAGTAAAAAGATCCACATAAAATCCTGAATAGATTGGATAAATATATTATTAGTTCTTTTGTTTAACAGGAACTACAAAGAAAAGCACTCCTCAACTACGTAAAAGCTTCATACGCACACAGCAAACCTAAAGTTTATTAGTTTCTCCTTTCTCTCTCTCTCTCACTCTCCTAAAGTACAGGTGTCATCCACCACAAGTAATACCAAGACGGCAGAGTATACAAACTGCTATGCTCACTGTAGATAGAGAAGCAATATGAGAACAAAGTTCTCACCCACTGCCGCCTCTGACCCAATTGGCCGTTAATTATGTGGCCAAAGTGACAAGAAGGATTACAGGTATACACAGAGTTGGCGACCAGAAAATCAGACCTTTGATGAATTTTGAAAACCATTCTACCTATATATAAGAAGTTGCTAGTGATACTAATGGGTTAGTATTCCCCCATTAAGCTGGGGTCTCCGAATCAATTTTCCCCTACTTGCTGAACCTTCTCACCCATATGTTGGTCACCTTCAGATCCTCTTGGGATTTCCCCAAGTCTCTCCTGCAGACCAAAATTCTTATAAATAAGTTGAAATACCAAGATTACTATAACAAGTAATGTATATTTGTACCACTTAGCTTTTTCTTATATATATAATTTATTTATTTGCTTTTCATTGAACAAAGAAAGGTGTGGAACCAAATTACTGCAAAGCTACCTCCTTAGAGTACATAAAGGTGATTCAATATATATATATATACAGTTCTAACAGTCTACTACTAATTCAAGAACAGCCTTGTGTACTCCTGACAAATTAAGTTTCTACACAGTAAAGAGAGTATGTTCAATAATTCAAGCCTTTTTCTAAAAGTTAGTATCAGGTAAAGCATCACCTTGAAAGAGCTATTCTGGGAGAGAAGCTGCTCATACTCGCTTCTGATGCGACTAACTTGTGATTTCAGGCCAGAGTTTTCTTCTTTCAAAACTTCTACACGCTGAGCCAACTCTTCACATTCCGCCTGAAACTCAAGACCAGCAATAAGTAACCAAAATCTCAGCGAAAAGCCAAATCTGGGGGAGTCTGGGAAAGGCAATTTTTTTTTTTTATAGCAGACGCGGTACCTGCTTGCGTAACCTAGATCTACGTGCGGATTCCCTGTTTGACTGCTTTCTTCTCTGCCTTTTAAGTTCTCTTTCATCCTGAAATATTATTATTTAAAATAAAACCAGGTTATATCAGTTTTGCTATGGAGTAGTACAACTAAATGAAAATTTCAGCTAAAGAACAATATGCCCCTACACAAGAGCCACTTATGCAGTAAATATACACTGCTAAACAAGACTTCCGAAGGAAAGCATCCAATATGGGTGATCAACTAGGACTCAGCTAGCAACTTCGATTGTGATAGAAAGAGAGGTACAAAATTCCCTATGATTTTCTACAGCTTAATGATGTTCCCACCAAATTTCGTTTTATTCTTTGGCACTATAAGATGACGAATTTATAGAATAAATGAATCTGGCTTTACTATTTGTTCACAGAATACACTGCAGTTAACCAATGAAAAGAAAATAGACATACTCAAATGGGTGCGCTTGAGAAGGAATTTGTCGACTAATGAAAAATAGGATGGGAACAAACTGAACACTTTGATCACATAGTAACAAATAAGAAAGCAAAAGCTTACGCATAGAAATAAAAGTCAGCATCCTAACTAAAGATGCGGGAGAAAGTAATCTCTTTCTTATTATGCATAGCATGGAACTTCAACCAGCTAACATGTTTTTATACAGAAATGTAATTGCTGATTTTTGAGCATGGAGAGTAAAGGTACCTGTTAAGCAAACTAAAGATAACCAATAGCCATAAAAAACTACATTAAGAGCAACCACATACCTGTATCCAAAGCTCTGGCTGAACACCCTCACGGGACCCAGCGATACCATTAGGAACCACTGACCCAGGAACAGTTGCTGGGGGAACTTTCCCATGCACTGCAGGTACAGCAGATGGAGTTGGAGTGCCCCAATAGTCCATCCCAATATTTAAGTTAGTGGTGGGACCAGCAACAGTTCCAGGAAGCCCAGCTGGTGGCATCGGCATGACAACCATTGCTTGATTCAACATTGGATGATGTGGAGTACCAGATACCTCATTATGAGAACCAGGGGCAGAGCTGCCATTCTGAGATGATTCCCCTGGAATGCAATTCACCGTAATTTTTCATCGATCGTGATATCGAAATTTGAATATCAGTAGAGAACCAGACATACCTTCTAAAGAATCTTTTCCACGGTGTGCCTTTGGTTGAGAGTCCTGTAATAAATAGAAAAAGCATGAATATGGCACATCTAACCGTTGCAGGAGAACGTGAAATGGTTCTGACACCCACACAGTTGCGACAACATAAATTTGACCTTTAAGATCAGCGATCATGCCTGAGTTGGTTAAGATAGTAATACATACTTCAAAGCACAGCTCAGGCCGAAGTAACCAGTTATAGAAATTCATCATGTGTATAATATTGTAATCATAGGGAAGGGAGTATGGCTCAGAACTTGCCCCTCTAGGTCTTTACTGGAAAGAAAAGTAGAGTCCACAAAGAAGTTCTTGGTTTTAAATAGAATCGCCCCAACTGGAAGGACTTCATCATGCAGATATATAGGTAGTAACGCAAATCACCCATATACTTGATACCATTCCCATCAAATCTGAGTATCAGACTCTAATCACTACATTGTCAAGGAAGTACACGAAGGTCCAATAACAATACTGATGGTTTCTGCTCTTAAGCAGGTTACAATGCACCAGAATAATGAAAAAGTAAGGTGGATTAGTTGTAATGTACATACATTCTGGGAATTTGCATCACTTCCTTCACTTGAACCTCCACTCGCACTCTCCGCACTGCATATCTCAGAGGTATAATACGAAGCACCAAGTGAGTTAATCAGCATAGAATATTCAGAAGCTTAACCTTGTTCGTCAATTAAATTCTTCTGGCACGAAGTAGTTCGCACCTTTGGGAATAAGCACCATTGGCTGATGCCCCTGATGTTTTAACCTTTTCATTATTGTTCTTGCCCGTTATCATATTCAAACTACCCAAACTGTCTTTTGATCTCTTCAGCGGACTTTTCTCCTTGCCATCCGATGACTTTCCATCTGCTTCTGCCCCTACAGTCATAGTTACCTAAACGAAAAGTCCAACAAATTAATACGTTTGTTATGGAGAATCAACATGTAACTTATGGTTTCAGTCACTCACAGAAGCTTCCGGGCCACTTGGAGATGGCATAGCATAAGGACTGAAGGGAAGTGAACCCTGTTGAAGATCAAAATTATAAGCAGGCGTTGGTGGCATCCCTAATTGTTAGGAACATAACATAATGTAAAAAGATACAACTACACTTTCTCCTTTCAGATAATATAGACAGAGAAAATACCGCAGGCATGGATGGGTGAGCGTACATTCCTCCATGGGGATACATTACATATGGAGGTGGCGGGGTCCCATATGGAGGCATGAGATGCTGCAAACAGCCAATTTTTAGAGGTTGTTTGACGATGGAGAAAGAAAACTGAAGGAAATAGTGTTTCAACCCTCCCACAATTAGTTTGTAAGTAATGAATGTGATGCCTCTTTCACTAATAGTGAGATACGTAGATGCACCAACGGAATAAGGGAAAAAAGCCACTAACGAGAGGTTACTCTTACAAAACAATTCGCCTTTGCTAAATCCAAATAACAAAATTCAGAATAATCGTAAGAAGTATATCTAGCAACGATATTAAATCTCCCTCTTTACCAACACTTATAAGACTCAACTACAAGGAGTTCTTATCAAAATGGGAAAAGACGAATGTAATGCCACCTCCTTATCGGGTATCGGAACTTCTTCGTAAACATGGCAGGGAATTAACAAAGGATATTTTTCCAGTTAGCGAGTCTGATGACTATGGATTATACACATTAGTACTAAACAGCTCAAGTCAAATATTTGAAACACAACCACTGCAGATGTCAGGTTCAAGAGCCTGTTAATTGTAATATGAACAACAGAACCTACCTAATGGCTACGTGGTTTCTACTTTCTAATTTTCTTTAAGTTCAGAAATTCGCTTTCATATTATCAAAAATGTTACATTACATATCAAAAAATCTAGCTAAGCTAAGAAAGCGTAACAGGGTGCTAGTAGAAGTCCAACCAGCCACTGAATTTTGATTGTCAACCTAGATAATACTGCAAAAGCAACAGTTGACTACCTGAGGTCCCCACATATAAGGATGAGGTTGAGGACTCGATGCAACGGAGGAATGAAAGAATCCATGAGGAGGCATTGGAGAATAAGCCTAAGAAAAAACACAAACATTGAGAAGAATTCGAGACCTTAAAAAAAGGATCTGTAGCAGTCCCGTGTAACAAACTCTTGGTAAATTGAGATAACAAGGTTTGATAAAAATTAAGTTTCACTCAAGAACCTGAAATCCAGTCCAGTCTGGATAAACTGCAGCATTGCCAGTAGTAGGGGGTTGTTGTTGTTGTTGTTGATGTTGCTGAGGCTGTTGCTGAGGCTGCTGCTCCTGCAAAAATCAACAAAAACAAATATTTAGGAAATATGGAAATGAGATTGAAATGCAAGAGGAAACCCAAATTTAGAAACAAATTTGGACCTGAGAAGCTGATGTTTTGGATGAAGCCGCCTTTGGCGTTGAACTCCCCTCCCCACTAACCATGATTCAAAGGAAACCCACCTCCAAAAATTCTATCAAGAAATCCTGCAAATCGTGAACTTAATAGTGAATTTCAAAAATGCAACTAAACCCTAACTAAAACGAATGAGCATATTCAGCTAAACAAAAAGCCAAAAACTTTTAGGTATAAATGAATCAAATTACATCAGAATTAGTCAAATCTGAGTATAGACAAATGGTACTTAATTATATCCTAAACTGATTAAAGCAATAACAATACAAAAGGGGGAAAATGGAATCATATATACTAACCAATTCATGAAAACAAATTGGTGATAAAATTGAAACGATGACTTGCAAATGATTTAGGGCTTGAGGTAGAGACCAATTTGTGTGTTTAGGTTTAATGACAAAACAAATTTAATAACCCTCTTTGTTCTCGCTCGTCGATAGCTCTCTCCCTCTCTCTCATGCGCAAATCAAAATACGTAGTACGGAGTATAGTTTGATGAGGCGAGACTCTATATTAGCCGTTGGTTAAAAGGATCATTATTACTAGATAGTCGTTAGATGACACAGTTTGCAATGATATTGCATGTTCATGGGACAACTATACTTTCTAAGCTAAAATGACTCATGAGTAAAATAAACGGAGAATGGGAGAAATCTTATTGATAGATGTGTGTAACTATTACATAGATGTAGTCCTTTATAATTATATACATGTAAGACGAAAACCCTAACTCTCTAATTGGGCTGCACATCCATGGGCCAAAAGCCCTACAACACTCGCCCTTGTGCGGTTCAACAGTAAAACTTCAAATGTGTTGCTTCACTAGAACTTTGACAAGGAAAAACCCGGTGGGAAAAAACCTTGAAAATAGAAAGAGTACAACGTCTCCAGTCTTGGTAAGCTTCTCCATTAGAGTTGGTCCATGACTTCTCTTGTAGCTTCAAATGTAGTTCTTCAAATGTAGCTCTCTCGTCGATGACCACTGTGTCTAAGTCAATTGCCTAATTAAAACCTTGTCCGGAAAACCCAAAGGGACAAAACCTAAAACTTAGAACAAAGTTGGACTCGCATATGTTGCTTAGTTAAATCCTTGACAAGGAAACCCCAATGGGACAAAACCTTGACGAAGGGAAAAGAGTACAACGCGATAAGTCCAGAAGTACGCCTTTGTTGATGCTGAATAACACTCTCGCTTCTTTCTGGAAGTTGTTTCGCTTGACATACTATCGTGTTTAATTTCTATGATTCCGATGCAGTTCAGTAATATCAATCCAATCTTCAAGTCTTCGGCATTCAACGTATACGCCAAGTGTAGTTGTTGTTGTTGTCTCGCTAAAAACCTTGTCGAGTAACAAAAACCTGTGGGAAAAACTAATCTCGGTCGAAGGGAAAAAGAGTACATTTCGAATCAAACTATGTCGGCATCATATTCTTGGATCCTCCCCTTGATGTCGGCATCTCCCCCTGATTTCATTCTGGGTAGTCTTTAGACAGTTTCATTAGTCATGAGCTTTTCAAAAGTGAATATAGGTGATAACTTATAACTCCACCATGTCTCCCCCTGATTACTTTCGATTGCATTTCTAGGATTATAGTTGTCTCATTAAAAACCTTGATGAGTAACAAAAACTAGTGGGAAAAAGTAATCTCAGTGAAGGGAAAAAGAGTACAACATACCACTAGATACTCCCCCTGACGTAGGACAATTTTTTAAGTCCATAAATTTATGGGAGTTTGGACAATTCCTTCAGTCCAATATAATGGGACACTTCCTTTAGTCATATGCAGTTAAAAAAGTTCGTTGGTCCTCTACAGTTGTGCAATCATGGGAGTCGGACAATTCTTTTAGTCCTATACTTTTCACATGTAATCATGGGAGTTTAGACAGTTTCTTTTAGTAATATACTTCTCACATGTTCTTCGAATGTTGACTTAGTCAACGACTTAGTAAATAATTCTGCCAACATTTCAGAACACACCGTTGCTGCTGATTGAAAAATAACATCGGTGATATACGTTGTGTTATCACCCTTGATATACCTTGCTTGATTTATTTGATGCAAGGTGCATTATATTCGTAAATGCAAGTTGGCTCTTCAGCGGTAGAACTCAAACCACACGTCCCTCAAATATGTGTAATGATAGACCTTAACCATATACTCTCACGAACCACCTCATATAGGATGATGATCTCAGAGTGGTTCATGGAGGTAGCCACTAGGGTTTTCTTGGTCAATCTCCATGATAAAAAAATATCCAGTTTGTGATCGACCTTATGTGGGCGGAGAGGTACCCATCATCAGCAAAACCAACCAAAATATTATCTGGGGTTTTAGTGTAAGAAGTTGCAATTACATTAGAAAGTTTTCTTGCATTTTCATAGGGATAAAACAAAGGTATCCAAAGATATTCTTGATATTATTCCAATGACTCTGCGTTGGCGCTCAGCTATATCTAGCTGACAACTTCATTGAGAACGATATATTTGGTCGAGTACACTGTGTTAAGTGCAATAGGCACATTATTGCACTTAAATAGGGATATTCGGTTCCCAACACATCTTTGTCACCTTACTTTGGACGAAATGGATATTTATGTACATTTAAACTTCGACCAATCATGGGAGTGCTAACCGGATGCACATTGTCCATATTAAATTGCCTAAGTACCTTTTGGACATATGCAGACTGGTGGATTAATATTCCACAAACTCGATGTTCTAGTTTAAAATCCCATACACATTCGAGTTTTCCCAAGATCTTTCATCTCAAATTCGGATTTCAAATAGCTCGCGGTTTCTCTTGCTTCGTCAATAGTGCCTATTATGATCTTATCGTAGACAACGACAACTAGAACTGCAAATCCGGAACTCTTTTCTTTAAATACGCAGGGGTACATTTCGTTAACTGTATATCCCTTCCCAATCAAATGATCACTTAGACGGGTATACCACATCCTCCCAGTTTGTTTAATCCGCAAAGTGAGCGTTTCAAATGAATTACAAACGCACTCAGTGGTTTAGAGTTACTTGATTTGGGTAATGTAAGGTCATCTGACACTTTCATAAATATCTCTAAATCAAGATCCCCATAGAGATATGATATAACCACATGTCAATAAACTGCATTTCAAGTCCTTCTGAGACTATCAAAACTTTATAAGGGATCAAGGGGTTTGTGAGAAACCTCGCGCCACAAGACGAGTCTTTGTATTTGAAGACTTTATTCTTCTCACTACGCTCTGTGACAAATAATCATACATATCCACCAAATAATCAGGATTTACACTTGGCGGTTAGCATTACCACCAAATACCTGTATATTTGTCAAAACTAAGTTCTTCCTGGATTGCGTAGGCCAAATATGCTCTATTTAATCAATATATAACATGGTTCGATCTTATCGTGCTCTACTTCTAGAGCAACTATGTATGAATTATATCATCACTATGCATGCATGATCCTTTCATTGACTCATGTGCATTCTCATAATCCAACAGTATTTCATTGTTCTCTAAAATCATTTAAAACTTCAGAGCGTCCTCCAGTTTGATTCATGGACATATTTAGAGAAAATCTTATGAGATGATTTCAGATGACATAAATAGTTAGATTGTGTAACTCAACCATTTTTTTTTAGGTGAGTATTAATCGAACCTGGTGGTCTCTCCAACTTCCTTGATGGAGCCACGACCTCAACCACACTTCCACAAAGTGCAGTTGCAACACCTTAGTTTACGGTGCATATCCTTAGTTAAGGATTTCTAACCTTGCAGGAACATTTCCAGTAGGTATGTGTGATCTCGTCACTTTAGAAATATCAGTAAATGCACCAGGCAATTGAAACAACCATATTCTGAATATCGATAGTTATTTTCACTTCATTTTCTCATCGTGAAGTGCGGGGATCAAGATGAGACAACGTGGGTAACATACCACGACAATTCCTGTCGTTCCCTTAAGAAATCCTTTTCCTTACCTCCCCCTAACGACGGGAAGGTTGTCTCATCAAAGTGACAATCCGGAAATCTAGCGGTAAAGAGATTGTCTGTTAAAGATTCTAAGTAGCGGATAATTGTTGGGGATTTATAACCAACTTAAATACTTATTCGTCTTTATGGACCCATCTTAGTACGTTGTGGAGGCGTAATAGGCACATATACCGCACAACCAAAAATGCGTAAACACAAAATATCAGGCTCATATTCAGTTACCAACTGGTACGCATGAAATGGTTGGCTAGTAGTGAATGTAAAGCAAATAAGAAAGGTTGCATGCAATATGGCGTACCCTCAAGCAGTAACAGGCAGGTTGAAACGCATAACCAGTGCCCTAGCTATCATCTTCTAGATGGTGAAAAATGGAGAAGAGATAAAATCGTAAAATCTCCTTCTATTATGCCTTACCAAGAGGCGATTGTCTACTCAGATGGACTTTTATAGTTTCAGAAACAACATGTTCTGCAAGCTGAATATGCTCCCTATGAGTTCCCTCTTATAGCTTCCGAGCGGAGAGAATAATATCGTGGTGGTATTGCCTACTCAGGCAGATCTGTAACTCAGAATACAACATGTTCTGCAAGCTGAATATGCTCCCTATGAGTTCCCTCTTATAGCTTCCGAGTGGAGAGAATAACATCATAGTACGATTCCAAATAACCCACCTATACACAAAGCCACCAATTTCGTGTCGACATCACTTCGAATTTCTCGACATCAGAGCTAAATTACTCACTGGTGCCATGGTGGAGAATTAACAGAGACGTATCCTTACGGATTTCCTCTTGAAATATGACTCAACTCCAGAGTCTCAATGAAAACCTCAGATGTATCACAACTCTAGGCATGTCCAGAACTCCCTGAGTAACATATATCAGCTCAAACGTGCCTAAACAGGTCATAGCTTTGAGTAACTTGACCAAAAGATGGTCTAATACGCCATAGCTCAAAGATGGCATGGCTTAAAATACTATGGCCAAAGAAATCATGGTCAAGTACACCACAAAGAATGATTAACACCATGGCCTAAGCATGGCCATGGCATCACAAAATTACCTTGGCCCCAAAACGCCAACAAAGCCATGGCGCAACATCTATGACACCACGAATTGCCTTGGCCAAAGGCCAAGGCCGTGGCTATAAGCCCATGGCGCTAAAACCATGGCGCCACATCCAGCCTTGGCGCCCCATTCATGGCGCCACATCCTTGGCCAAAGGCCAAGCAATAAATCCACGGCACCCCATCCATGGCGCCACATCCTTGGCCAAAGGCCAAACCTTAAATCCATGGCGCCCCATCCATATCCATGGCGCCACATCCTTGGCCAAAGGCCAAACCGTGGCCATAGGGTCATGGACCAACATCCATGGCGCCACATCCATGGCGCCACATCCATGGCACCACCAAGGCCGTGGCCACGGTCACGACCACATATACACACTCTTTTCGAGTTCAGAGACTTGGTCATGGCGCCACCATTCATGAATCATAACATTGATAGCAAACCTCTGTGAGGACAATCTGGGTTGTGGCCATGCTTGATCACCCAAAATATCATGTCCAACGAAAGTCATGGCCATGCTAAAAGCATATGGTCACACAACACTGTTGCAGTTCAATTCAATGCAACTATGCAACATCTGCATATTACACAAGATATCAAAATATCACACGGGGGGATAACTTTAGGGGTATTGGTCTGGCGGTCTACGGCAGTTAGAAAGAAACTGATAGAGATGATGGACAGTTACGAGAAGGCGGTGCTGAGTGGACACGTTCTACACAACTCTAGCAGTTACAGAGCACAACTCATGTCCTCCCCTCCTCCACTCTTCCACGGCTTCCACCTTCCCTATCGAGAGGTCAGGGTGAGTTCAACACTATAAATAGAGGCTTCCTCTATCTTCCAAGGAAGAACAACTAGAACACCACAGAATAACCAGAACACCAGAGCCTCAGAGCACGAGCAAAAACCAGATTTTGAGTACTCAATACACTTCTAGCCTTGAAGATTTCTAGTCACACTTACGACGGAAATCTTGAACTCTCACACCCAGAAACACACATTCTCAACCTGTTCTCAAGTTTCTTTCATTGTTTCCCTCCTTAGATCAACCTCTATCCTCTCTGTGACTGAAGCAAGACTTGAACGGCCATTGAATTGGTTTAGGCTTGTCTTGTTCGATTTTGATCTCGAGCACTACGAAAGTACTCATAGCGGTACATATGTTTTCAGGTAAAAAACATTTGGCGACCACGGTGGGAGATCAATCTCTCGGTCTCAGAAAACTCTCTCAAGAATGGTTGAACTCAGGTCAGGGTCAGACAATAAAAAAAAAACCAACTCTTCAATTGAAGGTGTTGTAACTTCCAGCGCAACACCTACCAGTCCACCCACATTCAGCATCGTGCCCAGCATCCAGACCACCCATGATGCTTCCCTGTAACACTTACTGTCTCAACGACCCCTGTCGCACCCATCGTCACGCCTACTCCAATTACTCCTGGTGTTACCTCTATAAACCCTGTTGTTCCAGCGACTCCTGTCGTCCCAACAACTCTTGTAGATCCAGATCCAGTTAGCACACCTTGTAGTAACCCCTCATCTTCGATCAGGATCAATGCTACCACCCTAAAGGAAGAGGAAGTGCCAAGGAAACTAACCATGGAGGAACTAGCCAAGTGTCGAGACGATCTTCCAGGAAAACGGATCAAGACCCAAGTTGAAGTCTTGGCTCATCTCAAAACTCTAACTGTGAAGCCATCACCAGGTTCACAAGCCAAAGGAACTCCCAGAACTGCTACTAGTACGAATACCGTTGTGATCGACATCTAGGATGATGAGGCGACCCTTACTCCAATGGGGCATTTACAACAAAAAATCATGACCCATACTACTGCGAAGCTGAGGAAAGGAAACAAGACTACATGTTCACCAACACCGACAACCTTACCCATACGAAGCGTAGATGACCCCTCTTCCCGAGAGAGGAACACGAATACCACCACATGTTGAGACTCGGAGAATCCTCGAAGACCCTCATTGGCAGAACATGTACTTGGTACAACAATCTTACCTGAGCATCATGGGTACATGGAGCAAGATGGTGAATGCGTTTACCGCAAGTACTCTTTCGTATCAGAATAGGATCCAAGCCCTCGATTGTCAGGACCCGAACGTAACAAAACTACAATTGGTGGAGCCTGTCTACCGAGCCCTCCATGAAGCTGCAAAAGATCTGCCACGACTGCACCTGCGCTACAGGAGAGGGCCAAACCCCTAAGAAGCGAAGAGGCTCACAATACCCACGGTGACAGAGGATTAATCAAAAAACAATACAACAACAACTTACTGTCCATGAGAGCCATCAACGAAAGGGGGTAAGAAGAGGAACCCAGCTACAGAGGTAACACACTAAAAGCACGCAACTTCAGACTCGGCTTCGAGGACTCCAGGTGACAAAGTCAAAGATCGCGACACAAGTCATAACGCCACAAGTTATGGCGCCGCAAGTCACGACGCTACAACCGAACCTGGACTATCAGAAAGGATACACCCCTAAGGAGTGAAGAGGCTCATAGTACCCGTGGCAATATGAGATTTATCAACAAGCACTAAAGCGATGGACACCCCATCATCACCAAGAGAATGACGACGAAACAAGGGGACTTCCAGAGTTATCACTGCAGCCAGAAACTCCAGGAGTTAGATTCTCAAGACAACCTGAATGGAATCATAATCAACAATCCAACTTTGCTACCCAATCGAGAGAAACCCCTGGAGAATCAAGAAGAAAAGGGCGCATCTTATTTCGTCCACACCAACCTCCCTATCTGGAAGATCCCTCTCCTATGAGATACTCCTCACTGGAAGAAGTTCAAAATCGAACTTTATATCAACGAAACGGTTCCTGAGCTCTCTTAGAGATCCCAACGCTTTCAAACAGGCTCTACAAGGCCGCAAAACAATCATCTGCAAGAGAACCGAAGCCTAAGAAGGATTAAGCGCCTGGACAAGGATGGAACAATCGTATTACCCCGATTCGATGATTCTCTACAACTAAAGAGAATACTCTGCTTATGGGAGCCTCCACCATCTCCGAAAATCCAATACACAAGAATGTTGAAGGAAGTTGACGAACAACATGTTTCTGCACGAGGAAAGGCAAGCCCAACGAGAGACATTGATAAGATATCATAAAACATGGTTGGGGACTCCTCGCCACAACCGTTATTCGCTCCACCAAACACCATTAGGAACACTGGCTGCCGCGACCCAATCAATGGCGAAATTTTATCAAAGGAAAAGATGAAGTACAACAGATGTCCCCCTGTCTCTACCAAAGCGCTTCATCATCATGGAAGAAACCTACTCGAGCAGAGATATCCATGTAGCAGGGGACTATCCGTTACATATCTCTCGAAGGAAGGAAGACCCAAGAGAAGAACTCTAATCAACGCCAACATCACTACCAACGCCTTTACGGAAACCTGACAGCCACCAGGGATTCCTTGCTACAAGAGTTTTGCAAAGAAACAAAAATGAGTTTGACTTCAACAACGAGATCGTGTACACGTCTACAAAAACCTTTGGAGAATCTCTTTGCGCCAGGATTCATATTTTCGCAGAACCTTCCTAGTAGCAATATCACCAAGACTTCACTTTTCGAGCAAGCTAGCAGTATCATGGTCGTGGTGCTTCTCTCAGCTACCTCATCGCAAAAAATCCGAAAGTAGATCTCATGCCCCTACCACGGTTTAGGTAGACCTCATTGTCATCATCAGCAAGTCTTCGACGTCCGTCAGCAGCAACCCAAATTCAGAAAATAACAGAGTGGAGAGCTTCAAAGCGCAAAGACTTCAAAAAATGTGCCAATAGGTGGAGAATGGGAAAGACTTCCCACACAACATCTGTTCACTTAAGATTCTACCACAACATGCTAGAAAGACACATCATCTCGAATCATCAACAAAGAGCAATCACCATTACGAGGGCGGATGAAGATTTTAGAGCCCCTGGAGCAAGCAGTGTGCGAGCAGGAATCTTATTATGGGGTTTAAAGGTATTTTTCTCACTAGACCTTAACAATTTTCAAATTCTCAAATACCTTCCACCACAGAATATTCCTGTAGCCCCACACCTTCCACCATAAAATATTCTCCTGGCTCTGCAGTCGTGGACCCACAAGATACCTTCCACCAAAATTATTTCCGTGGCTCCATGCTCGTGGAGCCACGAAACACCTTCCATCAAAAATTATTTTCGTGGCTCCGTGCTCATGGAGCCACGAAACACCTTTCACAAAAAATTCCCACAACGCCAAAAAAGAGAAACTACCTTTCCCACAAGACGTCTTTTACAATAAGATGTTTTCCTAACCTTAGCCTCACGAGATGTTTCTACCACAATATATCTCCGTGGCTCCACAAAATGTCCTCCCAGTCTTCATCAACCCTGGATTGACACCATCACCTGTAGTCTCGGTGTTAGAGTTACCTATTGAATATTATGAACCATCGTGTGAAGAAATTATTTTATTTGGGTTTCCGTGGAGCAAATCTACTCTGGAGACAACGAAATTGCTTTCACGACTACACACTAAGTTCACTGTATGATGGCCTTCACAAAACAAACATCACGGAAAATTCGTAAAAGACGATCCTCCTAGAGATGTCTAATAGAACCTACTAAAATTTCATATCAATCCTATAAGTGGTTTGGGAAATACGACACAAGAATTGGAGCATACGTGAAGAAGTACAAACAGTTCATGTGCAGAACTTATGTCGCAGAAAGATGGTTGCTGCGGATAATGTATAAAGAATATCGAAGAGATTTTTAGACACCATCTTCCTACAGGTGTCTACTGTCACGTGTCAAAATTTCATAGCGATCCAGTTTGTGGTTCAAGAGATATGGTGTAAACATCACAAGACGTGCATACAAACCCGAAACGATTGCTGCGGAGAGCTCGTGAAGAATCCTGGAGTGAAACGTGTACACAATATTCATTTGGGTGCCTAATACCACGTGGTAAAATTTCAAACAATAAAACTACATGGTTTGGGATATATGGCGCAAACATTGGAGCATACGCAAGAGAACAGATCGTCAGAAGTTCCTGCGCCGCGACAATACAATATGAGAACGATTAGTTTAAAAAATATATAAGGAATTTTGGGGATATTTTTGAACATTATCTTCCTCTAAGTACCTATTAAGACATGTTAATTTTTCGTGGCGATCCAACATGTATTTTGGAAAATATGGCATGAACATTGAAGGAAAGAAAAGTTGTCAGAACTTCCTGCGCCAACAATTTTTGTTACAAAGAAACAGTCGGTTTGAAAAATCTACAAGGAATATTTGAGAGATTTTTGGACACGGTCTCACTCTGTACTTCTCCCAGGACATACTAAAATTTCGTGTTAAACCATCATGGGTTTTGGGAGATATGACACGAATACTACGGCGCATACTGAACACGCAGACAAGGACGATGATCAAGACCACGTCAAATACTGCGGAAAATCTACGAGGAGCTAGGATACAACTAGTGAGCTAGGATATATGGCGCAAACACCAGGGAACACGCAAGACGAGAACTGTCAGAATTTACAACGAAATACTCCTAGAACTTTACTACTCAGTAAAGACGACGAGGTGAACATCTTCATCGAGTAGTTCGCCTATTTTAACTCCAACACCCTCTTCAACGATTGGGGACTTGGCGCAATCATCGTGCTTTGGAAGAATTCTCTATAAGGGGATACTGAGAGTATATGATCTCTACAATGAACACGTTAAGAGGATATATAAGATGGGAAGGCACATGTTCTACACCAAAATTGGATACATTCATATCTACATCAAGAACAAGAATGCGATCGACTTCCCCGGTGTCTCTCTACCAACTGCTACTGCCGGCTACCACTGGATTGGTCATTATATTATAAAGCGTCGGTGCTCCACCTCGCTCAGCACTACGTATTCAACTTTGAACACCATTGGTCGCTTCTTGCTTTCTGGAAAGTACGCCACCCAAGCTTAAACCAAAAACGCTGCTAAGGAGATCAGTTAGCTCAGAACCAATCACCAAATGAAGACGATCAAGGAGGAGTGTGGATACCCCAAGCCCAACATGGTCAAAGTGGCCTCAGTCATGGCCCAGAAAGGCCCAATAAGGGGAGTCAAAGCATGTGGACCAAAGGGTCAAAAGGAGATTAAGGGTAAGGAATGGCAATTGTGTAAATAGAAGGGGAGAAAGTACACATGTCAAAAAAGGGTAACGTAAAGAGTCCTATAAATAGTCCCTTAATAAGACCATTTAGAGATAAGCCAAGGAATTAGACATAAGATTATTGATGAGAGAGAAAGGAAAAGATAAAGGGAGAGAGAGACCTCTGTGACTCGGACCGAGTTCTTATATTACCTTATTTACAGTTGGCGACCACAGTGGGAGCCTCATTTCGAGTCTGGCGGAATGCACTCAGCGCAGGACGTTTCGACCGCGCCAGGGAGAAATATTGATCGAGTTGCTGAACCAAATGGAGGTTTCATCCTGGTGGACCATAATCCAATTGATAGCAACTCTGAACACACAAGAAGGGTTGAAAGGATCTCAGTGGGGATCACGAGCCTACAAGACACGCGACCGGAAGGCAACAAAACAGGAGCTGGCGTGTCGGCTAGCAATGAAGCGCATAACTTAAGTTTAGAAGAAATGCAACACGAGTTCGCAGTACACTCACAAAGACAGCATCAGTTGATGATTATGATGGAATAGAAGGGTGAGGTGTCGGTACCTAATGAGGCGGGCGCGACTATGGGAGCAACTGGCGAGCCGAAGAACGCGAAGGCCACTAGTGAAGGATCGACACCCACCACAAACAAAGGAGGCAGTGGTGGAGAGATTGGTCAAAACATGGTAAATGGGGGAATTTCCAAAGAAGATTTGGCCAATGTAAGAGCATTACGGCGTAGCGAAGAAGGATAGTGGGTACGGCTCGCTGGTGTTTTTCCCTGGAAAAACAATGCACCGTCTCTGTAGTGACCCGTCCCTCTACCGATACTGTCCCCACTTAGCCACTGCGGTCATCCGGCAGTGTGGGGTTTTCAACGAGCACCGCTGCGGTCATCCAGCAGCAGCTTCCCGGGAGGTCACCCATCTCTGGACTACTCCCGCCCGAGCACGCTTAACTGGAGAGTTTTTCCACCTGCTGAGTTAATTATGCTTGAAAAGGCCTCGGTGTTAGGAAAGGAGAAACCACTACTTATATTCCATTCGGCGAACCCTACCTGCCGAATCGGGGTATTACAATACCACCACCTTTAAATTGGAGCCGTCCCCGGATCCGGAATATATTTTTCAAGCCCAGATCTCCGACGTTCCCTGCCCCTCATGAGACGAGCTACCTGGAACACAGCCCGTCCAGCGTACTCTCCCACCCTCGACAGGTGAACCGTCGTCGGCTCTGATACCATCTGTAACGACCCGTCCCTCCACTGATATTGTCCCACTTAGCCACTGCGGTCATCCGGCAGTGTGGGGTTTTCAACGGGCACCGCTGCGGTCATCCGGCAACAGCTTCCCAGGAGGTCACCCATCTCTGGACTACTCCCGCCCGAGCACGCTTAACTGGAGAGTTTTTCCACCTGCTGAGTTAATTATGCTTGAAAAGGCCTCGGTGTTAGGAAAGGAGAAACCACTACTTATATTCCATTCAGCGAACCCTACCTGCCGAATCGGGGTATTACAATAGAGTCTAACAACCCGTAACGACCCGTCCCTCCACAGATACTGTCCCCACTTAACCACTGCGGTCATCCGGCAGTGTGGGGTTTTCAACGGGCACCGCTGCGGTCATCCGGCAGCAACTTCCCGGGAGGTCACCCATCCCTGGACTACTCCCGCCCGAGCACGCTTAACTGCAGAGTTTTTCCAACTTCTGAGTTAATTATGCTTGAAAAGGCCTCGGTGTTATGAAAGGAGAATTCATTACGTATATTCCATTCGGCGAACCCTACCTGCCGAATCGGGTTATTACAATACCACCACGTGACCTTTAAATTGGATCCGTCCTCGGCTCCGGAATATATTTTCAAGCTCCAGATCTCTGACGTTCCCTGCCCCTCATGGGACGAGCTACCTGGCACACAACCCGTCCAGCGTACTCTCCCACCCTCGACAGGTGAACCGTCGTCGGCTCTGATACCAAATTGTAACACCCCGATTTTCGAGCCAGGCGAAACCCAGAGTGCCACATCAATATCATAGCCAAAGCCCGGCTAACAAAGCCCAAGCCTATTAAGTAATTTATTTGGGCAATATCAGTTTTATTGCAGCCGAACTTAAAATTCTGTTTAGGAAAATCTAACCGTTCATTTCCAAAGATTTTAAAGGTAGCGGAAGCATATTACAATTTATTTATAGAATAAAAACATCACCAACGTTAAAGACATGAGAATTAGTTCAAACACAATGATTTCCACACCAATTCGTAAAACTGAAAACTGAGCAAGGTGTATTCATAGAATTTTAAAATAATCATACGAGCTTCATACTTTAATATAATTATATAGTTGAACTCTGTGGATACCCCAAGTTCATTAGGACCTAATGGGCTTGACACATACTTAGTTGAGTTTACCCAATTGGGCTTGGGTCTAGACATTTTGGGTGTTTAAGAAGAAAGGGATGGCAATTATGTTAATAAGTGACCAAGAGGACACATGGCAACCCAAAGTGAAAGGGAGTCTCTATAAATAGAATCCTAAAAAGATCATTAGGGAGGACTTTTTGGAGAGAGAAAGATAAGACTACACATTTGAGAGAGAAAGAGAGAGGGAAATGAGATGAATCGGTGCTACCTCTGAGACTCGGATCGGATTAAGAGTATTACCCTATTCACATTTGGCGACCACAGTGGGAGACTGATTTCGAGTCCAGCGGAATGCAACCAGCGCTAGAAGTAATGAGCGCGCCTCAAAGGAAAGCAGAGCGAGTCCCCATACCAGGAGAGGATTTCGTTCTAATAGAGCACGACCAGCGGACAGTGATACCGACGATGCGCAAAGGATTGAAAAAGTATCTGTAGGGATCGTGGATGCACCAGCAACATCGGCGCAGGGGGGCAAAGGGATCGCACCATTTGCCGCCAGTAATACAAAAGACACGAGTCTGGATGAAATGCGACGAGAATTCGCAACACATGCGAAGAAACAACAACATTTGATGACATTAATTAAACAGAAGGAGGGCGCGTCGACGCAAGAAGATGCCGGACCGATCACCGAAACTTTCGATGAGCCAAATTTGGCCGGAATAGCTGCCGGAAGAGCAAAACTCGCAACCACCAAGGGTCTCCAGCAAGAAAAGGAAGGACCCAGCGCACCAACTGGGAGGATCTCGGAGGAAGACTTAGCTAGGTATATCGAAGAACATTACCGAGTAGCAAAACAAGACCATGGGTATAGTTCTCTGGACCCCCCTTATACGAAAGAGGTGGTCGCTTACAAGTTCCCGTGTGATTATACATCACCCAAGTTCAAAGTGTATACGGGACAAGGAAACGCACGAGAGCATTTGGGTCGCTTCCTTTCGGCAATGAACCAGCACGGGAAAGATGGAAATCTATGTCTGAATGAGTTTTCAAAATCGTTGTCTGACGTCGCATATACGTGGTATGACAATTTAAAACCAGGAAGTATAGCGACGTGGGAGGAGATGGCGCGCCTATTCCTCAAAAAGTTTTTCTCCGCAAAATGGCGAGTAACGTCGGTCGATTTAGCACGGACGACAATGGGAGTCGATGAAGACCCTATGAAATACATCATGAGGTTCCGAAGTCACGCGCTCGAATTAAGCGAAGAGGTGCCAGAGGACAGACTGGTTGAGATCTGCGTTGGAAAAATGACCGCCACCCTGCGTTTCGCCTTGTCCAACTTTCAATTCCAAACCTTCGTAGAGTTGGAAGAGGCCACGGCGCGGTTATCAGATTGCCTTGGGATCTTTCAGCAGGCGAAGATGGAGCAGACGTGGTATAATTCTGTTAACTCATTAAGCGCGGCTATTACTAGCAGTGGACCCGCTCCGGGAAATAAGCGACAAGCGTCTTTCCAGTCGTATCAAGGCGTTGCGCCACAAGGAATACGAAGTGGAAATAATTCTAACAGTCAGCGTCCTATTCCGGCGCCCATACCTCGCACTAAGGAGCAAATCGAAAACCTCGTCGATCAATGGGCCGCTAACGGAGAAATTAACTTACCACCCGTTGTCGTAGATATAAACACTGTCAACAAAGCGCATGAACGATATTGCCACTTTCGTAGAAGGGTAAATCACTAGACGCTTGATTGTTATGGCGTACGAAATGCATTTTGTAGGAAAAAGAGGGCCGGAGAGATAGATCTCGGACGACAACAAATAGACAAGGATCCCTTGCCCAAACACAACGTCATGATGATTTCCCGTGACCCTAGGGGCGAGGGATGGGCAGTATGGGAGGATTCCAAGGAAGAGGCATGCGAATTGTCCAGCGAAAAGCAGGATTTCGAGGGAACGAACAGCGTCGCCTTCCAGTTCTCCAAAAACGTCATCGCACAGCAATTCTTCGACTCCCTTGGGTTCAGTGAAGACCAGGTCAGGGAGGCGTCTCAAGCAATCGCTGCCATAGCGGCGGGCCACCAGGCATTATCAAGGGGAAGGATTACCTTTGACGACAGTGATATATGCATTCCGGGGGAGCACCTGCGTCCCTTGTACCTCACTGCAACTGTCAATAAGCAGCAGTTAAGAAGACTATTCATCGATGGAGGGGCATCACTGAACCTTGTCTCGGTACACACCTTGGATCTACTGGGAATACCAAGGGAGGAAATCAGAGAACGAAAAACAGTAGTACGCGGTTTCGGAGGTCACACCCAAGAGGCGATCGGAGTAATATGCCTCATTATGTCCATTGGGCCGATTAAAGCATCAGTGCCCTTCCATGTGTTAGACGATCACACTTCGTTTCACCTGCTTCTAGGGCGCGGATGGATACGCGATCACCATGTTGTGGGATCCACCTATCATCAATGCATTAAAACTAGCATCGGGGGAAGAGAATACAGAGTACCAGCCACAAACAACCCTTTTGGACCCGAGGAGGCATATATGGCGGAAGCAGTTTTTTACTAGCCAGCAGGACAGGGTGAAGCGGCTGTAATAGGTCTGTCTCGGACGATCCCTCTACCAAAGTGGGAAGAAGATAGTAAAGTCTCGGTCTTTAATCCCGCTCGTTTGGAGATGCCCAAAGAAAAGAGGAAGGTTGAAGAAAAGGCGTATGTATTCAGCGCCGAAAGATTAGGGGCGCCGGTAGGCACTAAAAGGCCAAAGACAGGATTAGAGCCCCGTTTCCACCGCTTCACCACTCAAGGTGGAGGGCATATCTACAGATTATAGCAATCAGCGGAGATGTTGCCACCCGAGCAACTGTGTGAAGCATCTACAAGCCAGGTGACACCATCTCCTAACGAGGAAGAAGAAGTGACGGCAGAGTCATTACCAGTAGAAGAACCCACAGAGATACCATCATTAGATGAGGTAGAAGAAGTAGACATCGGCGATAAAGAAGAAAGACT
>JAJJMA010030122.1:0-13081 GCA_023529015.1 Papaver nudicaule
ATCCGGCCAAAATTATCGAAAAGTATATTCATGGGGGCCATATTCATTCGAAGCGTCTACAGGCGGCCCATATTGACCATTGGGCGAAAAAAGCCGGCAAACATAGATAGGAGTAGGTCCATAATTCTAACATTTTTAATAACTGATAAGACTGAATTCTTAAAAAAATTACTGACTTTGCAGCGTTGTGATTAGCTAGATTTAACCACACGTAATGACTGCTGATCAGACTTGGCAATGACTGACTAGCTCTATAACCACATGCATTTTGGCGTTGAATGCGCAAACATCGAGGACCTAATCTCTAGATATTGACCTAATCTCTAGCTATATATTGCACAATATTTAAGAAGGCTAAATTTAAGGGATATCAAAGGCAAAAAAAATTGTGGAGAGATAACCAAAACAGAGAGAAAAAAATGGTGAAGCCTAAGAGTTTACACACCGAACTTTGGAGAGAAAACTTCGAGAGACAAGTTGCTGCCTATGAACCAAAATTTTCTCTCTGGAAGAAGAAAAGAGCTGCTCGCAAGGCTAGAAAGAGGCAAGAATGGATTGAGAGATTGAAGTTATGTACGGCTGTTCTCAACCCCTCCGACTCAGATAATAGTGATGAGGAAGAATAGGTTGATGCAGGGGATGGTATTGATGGGGAGTCTGAAGCCTCCAAAGACTCTTTTGATCTTGAACTGGAAGCAGAGGCAGCAGAGGAAGCTCTATTTCAGAAATTCTTAGCCGAAAAACTTCATAACCGAAAGGTTTTTGCAAGAACCATGCGAGAGCCTTTGCTTGGATTTGATGGTGAGCCTCTGGAGGAAGAAGAAGAAGAAGAAAGTGATGATGGGTATGGGACTGTAGCTTCATCTGTAAGCGGAGATGAGGAGGACAGTGATTTCGATGGATAGTCTGTTCCACTTCGCAAGTAGGACCAATCAGACTGGTTCAATTTAAGAGTCCTACTTGGGTTGTTCTGTATCATCTCCATGTTTATGGGTTTATGTTTTTGGTGTTTTTTGGGTTGTATTATCGGCCGGATTGAATGTTCCTGGGTTTATGCTATTAGTGTTTAATCTAATTTTCGTTTAACAGTGGTGTAGGTTAAGAGAACTGTGCAGTGTAGGATAACTAGGAAACACCAAATTGAACTTGAAATCAACCAATTCAAACACAAGCATTGTTTGGTAACATTGAAACCATCAATGCCCGACAAGAAAAAGTTACAGGTCCGGCCAAATTACAGGTCCGACCAAATTCTGCAAAATCTGCTTCTCTTCTATATTCTAACATTCACTCTAAATGCCCTGACCATTGCAGCAACACCATGGGCAAATGCAGCTGCCATAGGACTCAACCACTCCATCACCGGAAACGTAAATGCGGCTTCAGGATCCAGGGGAGTATTCAATTCTTGATGGATTCTCCTAATAAATGGGGCGCACTGCAACACACCGACGTACCCCATCCTATGACCGCCAATGACCACCCATCGGTCTCCAACAACCGCCACACCCTCCAAGACATTAAATGTACCCCATCGTGGATGAATGGCTTGTTACACCCATCCATCACCATCACCACCAGCATTAATTCTAAAGGTCCCATCATCACTCACAGCCACATCATTACCACCACCACCAACACGTCCACCACCACCAATAAGATTACTGAGAATGAAAGGATCAAAATTTGCATCATTACCACCACCAACATTCCCACCATTACCACCATCAGCACGAGAACCATTAAAACGTCTACCACCACTACCACTACCACTACCGACTTCATTAATAATACGATTAAATGGGATAGAAGAAGAAGTATTACCTTGATTGGGAGTCTGAAATCGAGTCAAGAATGGAGTTTGATAAGGCACAATGATGCCAAACCCGGGAGGAATATTGCCCTCCCAGGTCTCCACCTTCACCCGTCGATTATACTTGATAAGATCCCAGTACCAATCGTAGTTGGTGGTGCTATTATCATGATCCATTCTATTGCCAATTCGATTGCCAGTCAGAATATCAAGTATCTGCAACCATTGGTTTCTCGAAGGCAGAATCTCTTCTTCAGTTTTATTGCTCTTATCACTGATTTCTTTTCCATCATCTCCAGCCATGATTTCAATGTTGAAAGTGATACTACTACTGATGAAAATGGAGAGTCTCCCTATTTCAACCTTAAACTAGTCCGGCAGTTACAAAACATAATGTAATTGCCATTAATTGCAGTCAGTTTCTCAACTGCACATTGAGGGGTTAGTGGGGGAGGGGGCTAGGATAAATACATTCCTGATTTTTTTGAACTATTAGACAAAGAAATAATCAGAGCAAGAGATATTTTTTTTTCAGACATAGTGGCAATGGACAAGAAGAGAAAACTGTCAAGCGAAGACAAGGGAAAGAAACCAATGACAGAAGAGGAAAAAAATGAAGAAGAGGAGAAGAAAAATTTAGAGGAGAAAGCAAAAAGGTTGGATAGGTTTTTACAGTACATGTGGAAAATGACCGAAGAAGAACTAATGAAAGTTGAAGACCATTTGTACAAGTGCAAGAGTGCTTTTACAAGAACTAATGAACCATTCATCACTATAGACTCATTATTCAAATCCCCAGAAGAGAGGAAGAAATTCAATGAGGTACGGGAGAAGGAAAGTAGGAAGAAATGTGTGGTGAAGGCAAGGAGGGCGAGGATGGGTAAACCAGGCTATGCGGTACAACATATTTTTGATAGTTCTGAAGAGCGAGGAGAGAAGGATGCAGAAGATGATTCATATTCAAGTGACTCAACCTCTGATGACGAATGTTATGCTCGTTTCATTTCACGTTTGCAGGCAAAGCTCGAGATATTCAGGAAGAATGAGGCGAAAGGTGCGAATGATACTTTTCTAGTATCAAAGACTGACTCGGAGGATGATGGCGAGGATTCAAAGGAGATTGCTGGAGACGATTCAAGGGACCGTGCTGGAAAGAGAAGTGATGATTAAGGGGTTTTTATTCTATGATTGCCCTGCCTAAAGACATCTATATATGTGTTAAATTTCTTTGCTTTTATGGTTATGCTATTTGGTTCTGTAAATTGAGGTTTTATTCTATGTTATACAGTAGCATATGTATGGTTCAGTAATAATATACTGGGACCCTGTGCTAATTTGTGCATTTTGATAAATGTTTTTAACACTAGAAAATAAAACTGACCTATGTCCTTTCACTGACCTATGACCAATGTTTGGACATAGGAAAACGCAGAAAAAGAAGAATGTCTTAAAAGCTATTTAATTTTTATTATCTAGAGGAATGTGAAAAGAAACCACTCCTGCAAAAGTAAGTGATTAAGCCTTATTCACCCAAAGTCAGAAAAAGAAAACCAAGAGTTAGAGAGAAAAGAGATAAAAAAAAATCAAAATTTCTTAAAGAGATTAAGATGATGATCAGAAAGGTCCTTGCAAACATGGAGATAAAGGGTATGTACGACACAGGTCCTTGCAAGCATGGAAATCAAAAATCTCATTTCCAGGAATACATGGAAATCCCCTATCCAATGGGTCCAATTGTTGAGTTCTACAATCAAGTGGATGGGAAGGGAGATGAAAATCCTAGAAGGAGATGGCCAGCTGCAGAAAGAAGAATGAACAGATTCATGAAGGAAATAGAGATGATCCATGGGAGATCAAGGAATGTGGGGAGATTTCTGCCCATGCAACATGTTATTGATCCCCAATTGATCAACAAACTTTTAGGGATAATGGTGCTGCAGTACATTGGGTATGCTATTCTTATGGCTTTACAGTCTCTCTTCCATTCCTAAACAATGTTGTGTTTTTTTAAGTTATTTTGTGCTTAAGGATTTATATTTTGGGATACTGTTAATGGTTGCATGTTTGAAGTTAAATATTTTTGGGGTTTAATACATTAAGTTAAAATTAATGGTTTAATTTTTGTTTGAATTACTGTTAAATTGATGTGTGGTGAGAATTCTGTATAATCCAATGATGAGAATTCTGATTATTGTTGATAATTACTGCAACTGTTGTTCTTAGGATATTCCTGTTAGAATGTATGTGTCTTGCGCAACAAATCTCCATTAGTGTAAGCTAATCCTTAGAATTAGATTAAGTAAATTAAGATCAGTTGTAATCTGGTTTAGATGTTGTTTATGGTTTAATCATGCACTAAAGACTAGCCTAAGGTAAATGCTAGATAAAGTTTTAGTAGAGTATGAGCTGTCCTAGGTTAGTATATATCGTCCTATGTGGTGTCCCATGTAGCCATGAGGTGTAACTCCAATTCATGATGGAAAGGTTAGAGAGACATTTGGCAAGCATGACTAGGACTCTCTTCTAGACATTTGAAAAGCTGTGGAGTATGTCAATACTAGGCTAAGGTTTAATTTCAGAATAAGGTTGTATGTTTTTTATCATCATAAAGTTTACCTAATGTTGTTTATGGAGCTGAAATTTCAACAAATCCAACTCTATATGCAATAGAGTTATAAGACTGCTGGTGAAATAGATAAAGGTAGTAAACAGACAGAGAGTTAAAGTCGACATTGTGTGGGTATAAAGAAGTTGAAGTTTTACAACAAGGCATCACCCGCCAAGTCGACATCCAAAGTCCTTAGAGTAGTTTTCCTTAATTAGTCTATATAACATTAGTAGGTACTGCAGGACAGGGAAGTGGAGGATGTAGCTCAATTACTGACTATGATCTCTGACATAAATCTCAATGCAGGCGGCTACGGAAATAAGGCGTTTATAGTTTCAGAGAGTTATAAGTCTATAGAGGCAGTAATGTTTTTTCTGGTTTCTCTTTGGGTTTGGTTATGAATAACTAGTTGGCTGTAATGTTTTAGATTTTCTGTATGATTTCTTTGGTGCCCTATAATATGTCCTAGACAAAGTTCATCAACCTAATGTGTAAACTTTTCGGTGTAACATTATCAAACCAGAGTACAATATATGAACTAACCACACCTACAATCACATGGAAATACAAACTACAATGAACTTAAAACACATCTACATTTCTAATGACAATCAACAAACACAAAAATCAGACAAATCAACAAAAATCCTACAACAGCAAACAAATCTGAGAGATTCAGATCTTCAATACTCATAACCAGAAATTTAATCATTAACACTCAATGGTTTCGACTATAGATGTTGTAAATTTCCAATTCAAAGGGATACAAGTGAAATACCTTAACCAATAGAGCATCGTCAGATCTAAAATTTGAAATCAGTTTCAATCCTTCTATAAGAAATCGACTAAACTCAAACCAGTTTCAAAATCGATATTTCATAGAAGATTTGATTGATTCAATGATGTTGATGAAGTTCCCGCACGCTAAATCTCACTGTGCTCGACGAATTTGCCGTTCAAAATCGACGTCGGCAGGGAAAGAAACTGGTGATAGAAAAGAATCCGGTAGAGAAAAAGAAACCAGCGTGAGAAATGAGTGGATGTGGCAGCTTAAGTTGTTAGTGTTGGACATACAGCTGAGCTAATTGCTGAGCTAATTCAGAAATAATAAATGGTTTCATAATTTCAGTTGATTTTCTTTTATTTTCTTTTGGGTTTTCTTATTTTCGGATCTGTGGTATTAAGTTAATCCGTTGAAATAAAAATCTGGCGATGCTGGGGTTGAAATTTCATCAGCCTAAAAGTGGGGCGGGGAAAAGAAAAGTCGAGGCTAACTTAGGAAGTGCACCCAAATATTGAGGGTAGGCTGGTAATTGCACCAACAAAAACACGGAGCACTGTAACAGATCGCATTTTCAGTAACCATTGAAGACGTTACGAGCTTCCCAACAGCGTATGCGCGTTGCTGAAATGCAAACCTTCACTAATGCTGCTGTTGGTAAATCTTTGAATTCGTGTAGTGAAAAGCAAAAACATCAATCGATTATTGACAGAAGAAAAAAAAACGGTGGACATGGTTGTAAACAAAAGCTGATTATTTTTTCCGGCTGAAAATAATCGGATTTTGTTCATGTTTACAACCAACGATTATAGCTAAAAAAACTTACAAAAACATCAAAATTTTCACCTACCTTAATCGACTCACAAAAGCATAAAAATAAACCGATTTTTTACAGAGGATAAAAAACGGTGGACATGGTTATCAACAAAAACCGATTATATTTTTTATCTGACAATAATCGGCTTTCGAAAATGGTTGCAACCAACGATTATAATTACAAAAACTTAAGATTTTTTTTAGAATTTCCACCTAACTTAATCGGCTTTTATTCATGGTTTCAACCAACGATTATAGTAAAAAAAAATTACAGAAATTTTTAGAATTTTCACCTAACTTAATCGGCTTACGTAACACAAAACATAAACCGATTAAACTATACAATCAATTGATGCCTATCGGCTTACTCAACACAAAATATGAAACGATATACATGAATTAGAAAAAACAGCTAAAATATTGGCACACATAACTATATCTAATGATCGATTGCTAAGTTTCATTTCAAACAAAAGAAATTTAATCGTTGGTTTATTAACTAACTTGCAACGATTATGACCTAGAATTTGAACAGACAAATATCAAAATTTCAAGGGAAAAATAATCGGTTCATACATAACTGAATTTGGAATAATTAAATTAATCAGTTTATAAACTAACAAAGGTTTAACGTTGGGAGAGAAAAGGAAAGTAGAGATTTATTTATTTTAGAAAGAAAATTGATAAAGAGCTATTTGATTTTGACGTGCAAGTCTACTCGCTTTTGTTTGTACACCAGAGAAATCCTAGCATACAGACAAGAAAGGGACTGAATTAGTTCGGTTTGGATGTTAAGAATAGTTTTGTAAGCAGTAATTCTTAGTTAAGGACAATTCTTAAAGCAAGCACTAGGGATGTCAAAAGAAAAAAGTAGCCAAAATTCTTACTATTTAGTCAAGCTATGGAGAGGAAAAAAAAACAACTATGGTTCATATCTAAAATACGACTTACTCAGTACTATTCAACTCACTGTCATCCTATAAGGTCTGAAAGATCAGTACAATTCAACCCACGGTCATCCTATCAAGTCTGAAAGATCATTAGAGCATTCAAATGTGGAGTTGTAGAAAGCCTAACTCTGATAAGCTAAAAATTAAAGGTGGTTTTATATGACGTACGTGAGAGATAGGACGTTTAATCATGCAAGGATACACAAATGACAATAATGTTTCAATCAAAGAATAGCTCCCCAAGTTCCAAATTAAACTTGATATCTTGCAAGGAAAGTCTGGTACATATCATTCCATTTGCAATCTTATGGACTCTGTGGGGAGGAAAGAAATAAAAGGGTAATGGGTAAACAAAAGTGGAAGAGACAAAGACCTGATCATGATTGAAGTGAAAGCATTAGTGTACGAATGGGGATCTCTGTTTGGCTGATTCAGACATAGTTCATTCAGGAATTTGATTGTTAGTTGGGATGGAGATGCTGTTTTTGAAGTCATATATGTTTCTGTTCTCCTAGCTAGTGTGGTCTGAACTTTGGTTCAGTTTGTTGTAACTTACATTATTGTTTCTTTTTAATTAGTTCTTTAGCCCTTTGCCCCTCAAAAAAAAAAAAAGAAAAAAGAAAAAAAAGACTATGGAGTGAAGTAGTGAATTCCTTGAAGATGCAATATTTGTTCTTGCTTATATTTTGCTTGCTCAGGTTCATCCTTATGAGTTTGTGACTAATTTGATCTCTTTTTAATTGTACTCCTTAACATGGTTTTCACGGCCAACACCCGGGCTTTGTTTCCTATTCAATCTCAAGCGCCAAAGATAGCAAAGTTGCTTGGTGAAGGATGTTACAGTAACGTGGGTATTGCTTTTAATCACTCTTCAAAACTCACCATTTTCTATAAACACCACTACACAATTTGGGGGGTTTTCCAACATACTATAAGTGCTGCTAAAAATTCAGGCTGATTTATTGCAACACAAATACAGTGTTAAGAATCCTATGTTGCAAATGTGTTGGGGGTGTTAGCAGCACTCTATTATAGTTATTTTAATTAATTAAAACAACACAATATTTGTGTTGCTTTAATTCAGCAACACTTCTTTCAAATTACCCTGAAACGACATGTGTCACCGAGCTGGCGACATACGTGGCAGCGCCTGCCAACAATGCAAGACACGTGTCAGCGTGACCAACCAATTGACGACACGTGTCAGAGAGCTATCCAACAAATGGGCGACATGTGTCGACCAGCAGGCCAATATATGGACGCCACGTGTCAGCAAGCTAACAAATAAATGGACGACACGTGTCAGTCAAAAAACCAATAAAAGGATGACACATGTCAGCGAGCTGGCCAACCAATAGACGACACGTGTCAGGAAGCTATCCAACAAATGGGCGACATGTGTCAAAAATCTGGCCAATAAATGATAAACACGTGGCAACCTGCGAACTAATGAACGCACGACATGTGGCAGATAATTGGCCAACTGCTGTACGACACGTGTCGCCGATCTATCCAATAATCGGAAGGCACGTGTCATCGTGGAAACCAATTAATGGATGGCACGTGTCGTAGTGCAGACCATTGAACGGACGACACATGTCTCCGAGCTGTCCCACACAAAGATGACATGTGTCACCGGGATTTATGTCAGTTATGTCACCGGATGTGTCAGTCCGGTCACCTGAAGGTGCCAGATTCCGGTCACCTGAAGGTGCCAGATTCTGGACCTGAAGCTGCCAGATTCTGGTCACCTGGAAATTCAAATAACAAAATATGCAATTTTTATTTCAAAATATGCAATTTTCATTCACAAAAAGTCTGGTTCAAAACCATTTACATTTCTCATTTGATTCCATTTACATTCACAAAAAGTATACTTTATACTTGTATACGCAAGCAGACTACCTAAGCTGCTGCACAAAAGAGCAAGCAGACTACCTAAGCTGCTGCACAAAAGAGTATATCTAAGCAAACAGACTACCTAAGCTGCTGCACAAAAGAGTATATATAAGCAAACATACCTGCTGCACAAAAGAGCAAGCAGACTACCTAAGCTGCTGCACAAAAGAGTATATCTAAGCAAACAGACTACCTAAGCTGCTGCACAAAAGAGTATTATAAGCAGAAGTACCTAATCAAGTTGTTTCAACCAAAGGGGGCAGGAACTCCATGCGCGACACTGGCCAAACAACCCATTCACCTAGCAGAAGATCCCAAGAAAATTTTTATCATCACCTTGAGGACGGTCAGGTATAAGGCAGTTTGGGTCAAAAACTTCTTCAACTCGAATCTTTCGCTCATCTTGGTAGAGTTTAAGGTTGTGGCAGAACTCTCCTTGTTTACCATAAATGACAACCCCTGTAGCCACAGTTTTTCTGTTTCGATTGAAGAGGTGCACCATTTGACAGTCACTATTGGGATCCTCAAAACCAATAATTCCTTGGACCACTGGAATTCTGTCAGCTGAAGCAGTTTCAGTGCTGTTGCTGGTGTTGCTGTTGTTGCTGTTGCTGCTGTTGTTGGAGAGGAATTTTTGTAGCATGGGTTGAAGGGATTGTAACACCATTTGAGAAACTATTTGGCTTTGCACGATTAAATTCTGTTGGTTGTCCTGTGTTGGTGTTGGTGGTGTTGTTGGTGTTGATGTTGCTGTTGCAGCCATGACTGCTGTGGCAAGGCTGACACGCAGCGCCTGCTTCTTGGTTACATGAGAGGGGTAACCAGTCAAAACCTCAGCACTTTGATCACCCAGATCAGTAGCTTTGAACCCATCAGCTTGAGCCTGAAGATACAATAGACATGCAATACATGTGAGTGGGTGACCAGTTTAAGAAGCACTACATTCCAACTTTGTAAGGTTTTACAGATTGCATAATGTATTAACAGAACAGTACTTACCATCTTATGCACTTTGTTTGCATAAGTTTGGCGACCAGACTGGTGTTTCCTAATTCTCTTTAGTGCACTCTGACTGGCTTTTGCACGTCTTTCTGCGGCACCCTTTTTTATTTCATTCATCACAAACCCTTTCCACCATTCCTCTTTGTGATAATAAGCAGGGCGTGCAGTCAACATCTCTTCCAGTGTGTTCTTTCCTTTGAGGTGTTGTCTTAGGGTAGTTTTGAAGTTTCGAAGCTTTGGTGCAAATTCACTCACCACCACAGGCTTCATAAGTTCACTTGGAACAAGGAACTCAAACTCAAGCTGCAACAAACAAGTTCTGAATGTCAATAATCCATACAGCAATCTATTATAACATTCAATGAAAGGAAAAACAAGCTCCATCAATGCTCAAAAATCGAATATCAAAGAGAAGCAAAAACTAAATTAGAGCAGAATATTACCATCAAAGCATTCCACACATCTTCTACATAGTTGTCCGGCATTTGCCTCCAATCTGGAACAGATATTGGGTTATAAGTACGGACAATATCACCCATACGAGTGGCCATCTTGTCTGCATTGGGACCTATTCGAGAACCAAACTTATCCACTTCTACCAACAACTTAGGTGCAGTCTTTGCCTCAACTACAGGTTCAACAGTTGAAGAACCAGTTGTTTGTTGTGAGCAAACAAAAGGTTGCTCAGCTGAAGGACCAGGAGAAGAACCAGGATATTGAACCTCCACCAAAACAAGACCAAAAATCATTTTCATCAAAGTCATACTTCCATTGAAACACTCAAACACAAACACAAACTCAATCAGTTGAGTATTACTTACATCAGCTTCCATTCTTTACTTTGAGATTCCCCTGCAAACACCAAACAAAGCAGAAAATCAAAAACCATTCAAACAAAAATCAAACAAAAATCAAAAACACAAAAGACTGGTTTGTTACCTTGAGATTGAGAGATTCCCCTGCAAACATGAAATAAAAAAAGTATCAGAAATCATTCAAACAAAAAACATACAAAAATCAAACAAAAAAACAAGCAAAAATCAAATAAAAATCAAAAACCCCAGAGACTGGTTTATTACCTTGAGACTGAGAGTGACAGATTCCCCTGAAAACATGAAACAAAACAAGAATCAAAACCCTAATTTCGAACAAAATTTAGAATGATTCAAAAAAAATGAAACAAAAATCACTGGTTTATTACCTTTGAAAGCTTGAGAGATTCCTGCAAACAACAAACACAAATTAGTTATTTCTGAAAACCAAAAAGCAAATATAAAACCCTAATTTCTAACAACAAACTGAAAATCAAAAAGAATGAAATATTACCTTGGGGGGTTTGTAGATCTGAAGCAAAAATTCGATTAGGGTTTGTACATCTGAAGCTCAACAACTCTAGCTTAGGGTTTAATAGTTGATTTTTGATAGTTGATTTTTCAAACTCGAGAAAAATCAAAAAGCAAAAATCCAAATAAAAACCCTAGAGCTAGTTTGGGATGTTACTCAACTGATTTATAAGAGAGATTAGATTTGGGGGGGATTTTGAGTAGATTTCGAAATTTAGAGGTGACATTTTTCTCTGAAATTTGGAGCCAAATTTGTGAGATTCTTGAATCTCTGAAGTTTGGGTAGTTTAAGAGAGATAAGATTTGTCATCTTCTCTGAATTTTGGGAGGGAATTGGAGCGGGAGAAATTTTGGGGTTAGTGAGATTTGTTTTCTGTTTTTCGGAGAAAGGAGGGAAATTTTTGTGGTGTTTGTGAGATTTGTTTTTTTGGTTGGATAGAGTTGAAATCATGTTGGACGGTGAGAGATTGGAGGGTTGACTGGATTATCAACGGTGGAGAATGAGTTGAATGCTCATACGGATTGGGGGATGGATGAACGGCTGGTATTCACTCTTAAACTCTTTATCAGCGGTGGAGAATCGCTTGGATAGTCATACGGATTGTGTGCATTCTCAAGCTCGTATTTTCGTTTTTTTTCAAATCAAATTCGATGCGATGAAGAATCCGACTTAGGGGATCAAGTTAGTGATAATCTAGCAAACATTAATTGGTTTGGTGTGAACGATACCTAAAGATTTGGTGCTCCAGTAGAAGAATTCGACTTATAACAAGACGTTTTTATGCAAAAATATGAATAAGAACATTCGGTTTAGTATTTCGATCGAAGAATCCAACTTGTCCCAAGATATTTTTAACCAAAATATGATCAATAACTATACATTTGGTGCTTAGACAAATAATTCGACTCATCATAAGACGTTATGAAGCAATACATCACTAGGTTTGGTATTTCAACTAAGAATCCCACTTATCACAAGTAGTTTTCACGTAAGATATGACCAATACGTATACATTTGGTGCTTCGACGAAGAATCCGCCTTGCCAAAAGATTTTACTAAGCAAGATATCATTAGATTTGGTGCTTCGATGAAGAATTCGACTTGTCGGAAGACGTTTCTAACCACAATATGACCAATACCTATGGTTTCGGTGCTTCGATGAAGAATTCGACTCGTCAGAAGACGTTTCTAACCACAATATGACCAATACCTATGGTTTCGGTGCTTCGATGAAGAATTCGACTCGTCAGAAGACGTTTCTAACCACAATATGACCAATACCTATGGTTTCGGTGCTTCGATGAAGAATTCGACTCGTCAGAAGACGTTTCTAACCACAATATGACCAATACCTATGGTTTCGGTGCTTCGATGAAGAATTTGACTCGTCGGAAGACGTTTCTAACCACAATATGACCAATACATATGGTTTCGGTGCTTCGATGAAGAATTCGAATCTTCAGAAGACGTTTCTAACCACAATATGACCAATACCTATGGTTTCGGTGCTTCGATGAAGAATTCGACTCTTCAGAAGACGTTTCTATCCAGAATATGACCAATACCTATGGTTTCGGTGCTTCGATGAAGAATTCGACTCGTCGGAAGACGTTTCTAACCAGAATATGACCAATACCTATGGTTTCGGTGCTTCGATGAAGAATTCGACTCTTCAGAAGACGTTTCTAACCAAAATATGACCAATACCTATGGTTTCGGTGCTTCGATGAAGAATTCGACTCTTCAGAAGACGTTTCTAACCACAATATGACTAATACCTATGGTTTCGGTGCTTCGATGAAGAATTCGACTCATCGGAAGACGTTTCTAACCACAATATGACCAATACCTATGGTTTCGGTGCTTCG
>JAJJMA010030126.1:0-11189 GCA_023529015.1 Papaver nudicaule
TTCCGAAATCTAAACTCTAGTAGGCTAAATCAAGAATTGAGTTTTGACACCTAAAACTGACAACTAGCTTGACATACCAACGCTAGTGGGTTTGACCGGACAATGCCCTAACAGCTATGAGTCTATGTGAGGTATTTCAGAACTAAATGTGGAAATGTGCTTTAATGAATTTCCGAAATTAACTTAGCCTCATTTCAAAGCTAGCCTTAGTCAATATAAATAGGAGTGGTTTCTCTCCTAAAAGCTTTGTACCTCTACCAAGCTCTTCTTCAGAATTGTAAGCTTGTGTTTATTCACTTTTCCTTTCAGTTACCTTTAAGATTTTGCTTTCGGTCTGGATTAGTGCAATTCTTCTCTTGGGGATCGGGAAGCCTAGAAGTACCTCTTACGGAAAACTAGTTTACGTTTACTAGTCTTCTTTGTATTTTACTTGTGTTATGTTCTATCACGTCTATCAAACCTTGCGATCTTGTTTATTCTATGGTCCTTCTCTTCTGCTATAAGGCCACTCAAGATCGTTGTGAATAGAACATACTCGTATCCATTAACTTAGATTTGTCAATAAGCCGCTTTCAGTTTGTGTGCCTAACCTATAAATATTGAGTGGAATCAAGATCGTTGTTATTGGATTTGTTTTGCAGGTACATTGTTCTTCACGGTCATACATATTGTATTGCATCCATTTATTGCTTGATTCCAACTGGGACGACAAGGTTTCTTTTTCGGGAGTTTTTGTTTTGAAACCTTGATCGATATCCCGAGGGGTTTATTACCAAGTAAACTTAAATAACCTCGCTCTTGGTGTAAAACGAGTTAGGTGAAATATTTGTAAGTTTCCAAGGATATCATCTAGCGATTTGACCTGCCGCTATTTGGTTGTTGTCCATAAGGTTGTAGCCGTCTGATTGGAGGTCGGGTAGCGATAGTCTTCACGACGGGCTGTGGAGCAACTCCTAGGCAAGACAATAAAGGAAGTTTGTCTGTTTAGGGGAGTACATGTGCGCGACCACCTTGTTGTGGTTGGAGGCGTAGGAATACTGAGGGGAAATCTTTGTGACTAATAGTCGTATTAGGGTCATATTTTCTGCACCAGCTAGTCCGAAGTCTGAGAGTAGGTGTGTTGGCGGCTTAATTCTTAAGAGTATTCAAACTGGACTAGGTCCCGGGGTTTTTCTACGAGTTTGTAGTTTTCTCGTTAACAAAATTCTTGTGTGTACTTTACTTTATTTCCATATTATATTTGACTTGTCATTTATAAAAAAGTATCGTACTTGGTTGTTGACATAGCCTTTCGGAATCTTGTATTGACTCCCTTGTGTGAATCAATCAGTGACGAATGAGATCTTGTTCTTGAGTTCTTGATTACCTGAACCATTCATGGTTTGACTTATAGGTGGACTAAAATAAAATATTGGTGGTGTACTCGATATCCTCGTCTTTTCAATACGAATCAATCAGCGGTTGGGGGTATAGTTATACGACAGATATGCTGCTAGCTTATTGAGGCTTCCCGTGCGGCCGAGCGGGATAACACTGCTCATCGTTATTTGCGTGTCACCTATCAGATGACAAACGTCTTCTTATTCTCGTGGTGGTTGATTATGCGCCAACAAAAAGAGATGTTTTTGGGATTGTAGTTTTCCCCTTGGGACTGCAGTCCACTAGACCTATTCGGGTTGTGTTATAAGAGGTGACCTAATTTCCCACACCCTAATTTTATAACCTAAAAACTAAAACCCATTTCATCTTCTTCATTCATCGATAAAACTAAGCCACCAGAATAAATAGAAGCACCACCGTCTCCTTTTGATGCCCTTAAACACACCGCCACCATCAATCCAAACCCAACCACCACCATCTCCATCGCCACCATAAAAAACAATCCACTGCCTTGAAACCTATATCGATGTCAACAACAATCAACAGCAGCAAAAATAAGGGATTTCAATGAGATCTGAGAGAGAGAGAGAGGGAGAGATTCGTCGATAATTTTCGGAGATTCTTCTTCTTCTTTAATTGACGATGGTGGTGGTGAGTATATCTAATCTCTGTAAAATTCGTTAAGGATGATGGTGGTTGTGGCAGCGGCAGTGGTGGTGAAGATGAAAATCAATCTGGGGATATCAGATTTGCATGTTCTATTATCTTAAATCTATTGATTTTTGATTTTCTGTTTGATATCCATTGTGAATTTTGAATATCACATTTTGATTTTCTTTTTGATTGTTGTTGCTATTACAAAATAGATGCTTGTACTACTTTTTTCTAATTGATATATGCAGTGTGCATTTTACTCAATATATTCTATAATTTGTATACCAGTACATTTGCTTTGACCAGATGAATGCTTCTCTCTCTCTTTCTGTCTTTGGCATTTTAATTTTTGATTTGGCAGAATATATTTCGATCTGATCTTGTAATGTTATTGATTCTTTGTATGAATTTGTTCTTTTATTGTTTCTTTTAAGGGAAAATCATGAGAGTGGATTATGAGATCACGAAATGAAACCTGAACTGCAACTATTTCTTGTTTGTGATTTTTAAACTTAAAAGAAAGAATGCTGACAATTGAGTGATTGAATTTGATATCAGTGAGATGGGTGATATATCAGCTTCATCTTCATGTTCCGGTGGGCTTGTTCATCTGAGTTGTTAATGGAAAATGAAATCAAAGATAAGAGATTCCTAATAAAAGGCTACTGATGTTAATTCCTATGGTATATCACTGTTTTGATTTTTTTTTTTAGCTTCAGTGGTGGTAATGGATTCATTCAGCTACTTAATTGATTCTCAAATTAGTGGTGGCGGTGGTGGTGGCGCTGGTAGTGGTAGTGGTAGTGGAGGAGGTGGCGCTAGTAATAGTGGTGATGGTGGCGCTGTTAGAGAGAAAGATAAAAAAAATACAGTCCAAAGAGAAAAACTATAGCCCCGAAAACAGCGCTTCCGAAAAAGCCTTCACGACATCAACTTTCTCCCGAGCCCTACCAAGCCTCCATTAGACCCATTAAAATCCAGCCCAAGTCTTTAATTCATATATGAGCCCACAACCACTTGATGTGTTACTTCACGAGCCCAAGCTCTTCTCTCATATTGATGACACCAATCCCAAATTAGCCAACAAACACTAAATGAGTATCTATACTTACAAAACACAAATGTTTGTTGTATCACGGGACGGCTAGGATACCTTTGAATTTTCTGAGTGGTGGCTAGGATCTTCCAATCCCTCCCAGTGCAGTTTTCTAGATTTATCCAATGGACACCTGTAACTTGCGCAACACGTTTTTTCCGATTAATTCTGTGTGGTTTATTAAACCATGTTAATTCTAAACGTAACGATGAATCGAAGGGTTTTTGAGGCGTTCACCATTCTACAATGTTCCAATAATTCTCACATGAACCCAACTTCTGTAATATATTCGGCCGGTATTTGCTTTTGAAAAAACAAATGTATTTCCTCTTCTCAAGTTAGCCCTAAATTTCCGTTTCTTATATATTTTTTTTTCTTTTGCTAGGTGTGGATTCTCAATTCTTCATTGTTATTGTTATTTCTGATTCAAGTTGCAGATACAGGCGAACATGAGGACTTTTTGCAGATTTACACTGAAAGAATTTATATCATGTTTCTTTATCCGTAATCTCTATGAACTCATCCTGAGAAGATGAATCAGCTAAAATTATGTAGATTGAGGAGTCCCAGGTATGATTTTCCATCGTATAGATTTCTTTTGATTACTTTGGTTTGTCACAATAATCCAAAATTTGGGTTTCCACAAATTTGGTATTATTTTTGGCGTTATCAAATTGAAGTTGTACTTACTCATAATTTTAATTAGAGGTTGATGGTAATTTTTGGATTGAATTTTAGTAGAATTTTTATTTGGGCATAGATTTTCATGATATGTTGATGTTCATGAAAAGTTTGACCCGATCCATTTAGATATCGCAAGTTACATACCCCTCTCTGTTCTAGTGGCTTCTAATCAAATTTGTACATATCATTCCAGTTGAAGAAGAATTCTAGCTGTGGAATTAGACCCTTGTTAAAGATTTTATGAACTGCGTTAGTTTAAAGATATGCCTGCTTCAAATTAATTGGCACCACAATGATCCCTGTCATATTTTCTCCCATTGGGTTACACTTGGGATAGAAGTCGCAGGACAAATAAGTGTACCTTATAGGATCATTTACACGAAGTCGTGGGAAGCTTATGTCCGAGAAAATTAAAGAATTTGCTGCAGACTTTTAAGGTGGGTGAAAAGAGAGAATATATCTTATTAGAATTAAGCATCAGTAGTGTACAAGTATACTACTCCTTTATATACAACATGAAGGGAAACCCTAGGCCTCTTAAATGGACCGCACACATACGGGCCCTAAGCCCTTTAACACTCCCCCTTGTGCGGTACATAGTAGAACTTCAAATTCGTTGCTTCATAAGAACTTTGACAAGGAAAAACCCAGTGGGACAAAACCTTGAAAATAGAAAAAGTACAACGCCTCGAGTCTTGGTAAGCTTCTATTGTTGGATGGTGTCTTCCCTTGTAGCTTCAAATTTAGTTCTTCAAATGTAGCTATCTCCTCGATGACCACTGTGTCTAAGTCAATTGTCTCATTAAAACCTAGCCAGGAAAACCCAAAGGGACAAAGCCTGAACTAAGGAAAAAGAGTGCAATATTAAGGATACTTAGAACTGAGTTAGACTCGTACATGTTGCCTCGCTAAAACTTTGACAAGGAAAACCCAGTGGGACAAAACCTTAACGAAGGGAAAAGAGTACAACGCGATAAGTCCATAAGTACGCCTTTGCTCATGCTGTATAACACTCTTGCTTCTCGCTGGAAGTTGTTTCGCTTGACATGCTATCGTGTTCATTTCTTTGATTCTGATTCAGTTCAGTAATATCCATCAAGTCTTCAACATTCAGCATATACGCCAAGTGTAGTTGTTGTCGTATTCTCTCTAAAAACCTTGTCGAGTAACAAAACCCTGTGGGAAAAACTAATCTCGATCGAAGGGAAAAAGAGTATAACACAGTTTCACATTTCGAATCAAAATATGTCGGCATCATATCATTGGATCCTCCCCCTGATGTCGGCATCTCCCCCTGATTTCGTTTGGGGTATAGTCTCTAGACAGTTTCATTAGTCATGAGCTTTTCAAAAGTGACTATAGGTGATGACTTATAAGTTTACCATGTCTCCCCCTGATTACTTTCGTTGACTAAGTGATCATTGTCCCTTCATAAGCAACAACTTTTCGATTGCAGTTCTGGTATTGCAGTTGTCTCATTAAAAACCTTGTTGAGTAACAAAACCCTGTGGGAAAAAGTAACCTCAGTGAAGGGAAAAAGAGTACAACTTACCAGATGCTCCCTCTGATGTAGGACAACTTGTTTAGTACAGTACATTCATGGGAGTTTGAACAACTTCTTTAGTCCAATATAGGCAGACACTTCCTTTAGTCCTTCGCAGTCAGACAAGTTCTTTAGATCTCTGCAGTTTTGCAATCATGGGAGTCGGACAATTCCGTTAGTCCTATACTTTTCACATATAATCATGGGAATACAATTTGCAACTTCATTAGAAAACTCTACTTGCGTCTTCATAGGGATAAGAACAAACCCATGTCAATGGTTCCTTTTAGGTATCTAGAGATATTCTTGATACCATTCCAATGACGTTGTGTTGGCGCTGAGCTACATTTAGCTAACAAGTTCACTGAGAACAACATATTTGGTCGAGTACATTATGTTAAGTACAATAATGCGCTTATTGACTTAGGTAGGGATATTCGTCTCCCAACACATCTACGTCTCCTTCCTATGAACGGGATGGATCTTTACGTACATCTAAAGTTCGACCAATCATGGGAGTGCTAGCCGGGTGCACTTGTCCATATTTAAATTGCCTGAATATCTTATGGACATATGCTGACTGGTGGAGAAATATTCCACAAGCTCGATGTTCTAGTTCAAGCTCTAGACACATCCGAGTTTTCCCAAGATCTTTCATCTCAATTTCGAATTTCAAATAGTTTGCGGTTTCTCTTACTTCCTCAAAAGTACCTACTATGTTCATATCGTCGACATAGACAACTATAATTGCAAATCCGGAACTTGTTTCATTTCAAAACACGCAAGGGAACAATTTATTATTTCTATACCCCTTACCAATCAAATGATCACTTAGACGGGTATACCACATCCGTCCGGATTACTTCAATCCGTAAAGGGAGTGTTTCAACTTAATTGCAAACGCACTCCGTGGTTTAGAGTTACTTGATTTTGGGTAATGGAAGGCCATCTGGCACTTTCATGAATATCTCTGTATCAAGATCCCCATAGAGATATTATGTAACCACTTCCATAAGTTGCATTTCAAATCCTTCTGAAACTGCCAAGCTAATCTAATTAGCAGAACATCATGATGTTCGCTACAAGAGAATAAGCGATCCAGGGGTTTGTGAGAAACCTCGCGCCACAAGGTGAGTCTTTATACTTTAAGACTTCATTATTCTCACTACACTTTGTGACAAATAACCATCTATTTCCCACAGGCTTTACACTTGGTCGGTTAGCACTACCGCACCAAATACCTATATATTTGTCAAAGAACTAAGTTCTTCCTGGATTGCGTAGGCCAAATATGCTCTCTGTTTGAATCTAAACAATATAGAGCATGGTTCGATCTCATCGTGCTCTACTTCCGGAGCAACTGAATTATATCATCCATATGCACGCATGATCTTTCCATTGACTCATGTGCATTCTCATAATCCATTGGGATTTCATTGTTCTCTAGAATCATTTACAACTTCGGAGCGTCCTCCAGTTTGATTCATGGACATGTTCAGAGAAAATTCTATGAGATGATTTCAGATGATATAAATAGTTAGATTGTGCCTTACTCAACTTCTTCCTTTCTAGGTGAGTATCAATCGAACCTAGTGGTCTCTCCAACTTCCTTTATAGAGCCACGGCCTCAACCATACTTCCACAGAGTATAGTTGCAACACCTTAGTTTATGGTGTGTATCCTTATTTAAGGATATATAACCTTGCAGGCACGCTTGCAATTGGTATATTTGATCTCGTCACTCTAGCGATATCAGTGTGCATCCTGGATATCGAAAATCGTTTTTCACATCACATTTACATTGCGAAGTGCGGGGATCAATATGAGACAAAGTGGGAAACACACCACGACAATTCATGTCGTTCCCTTAGGAAATACTTTTCCTTACCTCCCCCTAACGACGGGATGGTTGTCTCATCAAGTGACTATCCGTAAATCTAGCGGTAAAGAGATCGCCTGTCAAAGGTTCTTCGTAGCGGATATTTGTTGGGGATTCGTATCCAACATAAATACTTAATTGTCTATGTGGACCCACCTTTGTACGTTCTGGAGGCGTAATTGGCACGTGTACGGCACAACAAAAAATGCGTAAATGTAAATCAGACTTATATCCAGTTACCAACCGGTACGCAGATTATGGTTGGTTATGAGTGGGTCTAAAGAGAATAAGTCAAGCTGCATGCAATATGGTGTAACCCCAAGCAGTAATAGGCAGGTTGGAACGCATAACCAGTGCCTTAGCTATCATCTGTAACCTTTTGATGTTTGCTTCTGCGAGACCAATTCGAGAGTGTATATGGGGTACATAAAGCTCTATGTCAATTCCTTTAGACATACAAAAAAATCATCAATTCCTTTAGATGTAGATTCTCCAGCATTATCAAGTCCAATAAACTTGATTATATGATCAGGGTGGTGAGCCCTTAGACATATCACTTGTGCTGGGAGCTTTGCAAAAGCAGCATTTATTGTGGACAACAATGCAAGTGTGACCAACAGGTCGAAACATCATCCAGAACCATAAAATACTTGAATGGTCCGCATTCTGGATGTAAAAGTACACAAATATCACCTTGTATCCTTCGTGAAAATGGAATTTTTCTTTGGTATCTTTAGCATAGGATGGTCTCGATTCTGCCTTTGCTAAAGAACAAGCTTTGCATTACGAGTGATGTGCCTTCGATAAGGCCAACGAAGAAAATGAGATAAATGGTATGCTTCAGTTACTTTGGAAAGCAAATTGCTACTCTTCGTCGTAACAATCTTTTGTCCCATTTCTTTCTCACTCAAAATAATGATGTCGGTGTGAGTTCTTTAAAACACAGATCATCAAATTTCAACGTGGATGCCCTAGTAGATAGTGCCAAAGCTTATATAAGTCAATGGCCAACAGTTCATCGTTGGAAACAATACGGGATTCAATAATCCTAATAGTGGTGATGTACAATCCACTAGAGTGACTCAATAGTTTCTCTAAGATGCGCATCCTTCCGCATTCATTAGAAGCAACATAAGGTTCCATTTTTCACAGTGAATTTCTAAAAGATAGCCATTTGAATGAACATCTTTAAAACTGACAAGGTGTGGTTATCTCTAAATACTTATAGAGCTTCTTTGAATTTAAACCTTGGGCCGCTGGCAAAAAGATTTGAGCAATACTTTGCCCAATTATTACTTTCGATGATCCAATCATCGTAGTCACAAAAGGAGTAAATTCAACAAACAATTGTCAGTTTCTTAGGATAGTGCGGGTGGTTCCACTATCGAATATACATTTGATCTCTCCTTAAAACATTCTTTTAAGTACATCACGAGGGAATGTCATACAGATGAACAGTTTATCTCAGGTCCTTTTGAGAAGAAAAAACATTGTTCTATTAGAATGACGCCCTTTACATTCTAATACACGCGTTAAACAATAGATTATCATAAACATAGTACAATTCTATAATACGTAATAGAAAGATAAGTACTTACAAATAATCCGCACTTCTAAAGGAAAGAAGGTTAAAACAAGTTTAACTACGGAAAGTATATACTAGAGCCTGGGCGATACCCTAGTATATACTAGAGCCAAGAAAACTAAATGTTTAGGCCCAAGCAAAGTCAGGTATGTCCATTAATGGGGCAACATCCTTTATGCCATGGAAAGTATGAAATTGCGGGGTTGACGTCAAGGGTGATATCATCTTCTTTACGTAGATGGCAGTGTTAAAAACCGAGTAGATTATCTCTTGTTCTTTAGAGAATTTCGATTATATTTGAATGATATACTTTCCATTCAAATATACATGCTAAACAATATATTATCAAAGTAAAATCAATTAAACTGTTTCCAAAAATTGATAAATACTCATAGATAATCCATTCATCTAACATAAACAAGATAAATATGTTTAGCAAAAATAAAGTAAAATCTACTGATCCATAAACCAAACAATGTTTGAAGATTATCCCAGAGTTCTTTCGGGGTCTTTAAGTGGAGGTAACTCCAACGTAAGTTAGGGTCGATGTGCCTCTTCAAAAACATCAGAGCGAGAACCTTATTCTTTTCACTGGCTGGGGGAGCATTGGCATCAGGGGATATGATGGTGTTTATATACCCTTTCGCCACAAATGTGGTCACCACATCGTTCACCCATCTATGGTACTCAAGTCTAGCTGAGTCCAATAACTTAAATTCTGGTCGGATTGGCTCCATCTACAAGAAACATGAGTAGATGATATTAATAAGGCTAAGTTCAATTCCATATGCAAGACCAAATTTCTTTGTGGTCAAAATGGATTTTTGGAAGCCAAATTTCTTAATGGTTCCAAAAATGAACCGATCAACTCAAATCCAACCAATGACCATCACCCAGTCAACATTTTAAATAATAAAAATAAAGTCACGACAATTTTACAATAACAAATAACCTATAAATAATTTATGGACTCTAAAAGAAGAAAGAGAGAAAAAGTAATTGCAATTTAAAGAAATAATTAAATACTCAAAAGAAAAACGTTTTTACAATATTTAATACCCAAATTAATTGATTTAAAGAAAATAAAACGTTTTTCTAATCAATAAATTCATTCATTAAGACAATCAATCATTCAACAAAAAGACAAAAATCATGTGCACAACCAAAAGAGTCAAACAATACAATTCATGATAACCCTATATATACAAACAGTACAATATAATTACTATATACAAACATTATAATATATATATTCATTAGAATCATTGAATCAAAGTACAATCCATGATAACCCAAAAAGAAAAAGAAAAAGAAAATATTAGAGAAAACGGCAGCCGTGTCCACTGTTACAAACTAACTCCACTAACTGGTTAACTCTTTTGAAAAGCTAAGTCCATGTTTGTTCTGAGTTTTCTCGGTGAATCGTCGGGTCGACTCGGTGATTAGAGTTAACCACCCAGGTTGGTTAGTTGAGGATGGATATTTTTTAAACCCGGAACAAACCGAACCACCTTTTATAAAGGTCTTTTTTTTACCCGGAACAACCCCTAACCCCCTCAGCTTTATAAGCTTAAACCCTCGCCATTTGCAAACCTAAAATTTCTTCAGTTCCCAAAATTATCCGAAGAACACCAGTTTATTTCTACTCCTTCTCCCTGTTCGGATGTAAAGAAATTTTCTTTTTGAAACCTCTGAGTAACTTGGTTGAGTAAAGAAATAAGTAATTTATCACAGACAACTTTGGTAAGTTGTTTTCAAAGTGTTTTTAATTAGGGTTTCTGTTCATTTCTTCAGTTATTAAGTTATACCATTGATTAAGGTTTTTGTCTAATTGTTGTTTAATTAGTGTTTTGTTGTTAGGTTATTGATTTAGATTTGTTTTCTTCCTCTCTTCAAAATTCATTACGATTGGTGGGTTATTGAATTAGGTTTGTTAATTCCTTTCTTGATATGTTATTCTTGATTTCAATTTCATATACAGTTTGGGTTTGAGATAATTTTAGTTTTTTTTACAATTTGTAGGTGGGTTATGAAATGCTACATGCATGGTAGATTTTATATGGCTAATCGACCAAATGTGTTATTAAAATTGTCATGCAATCATTTTGGTTCATGTAACACCACCCATGTATATAGAATCCAATACCTATAGAAATGAGCTATTGTATCTGCCTTTTTTTACCCATATTTGGTTTAATTTGCAGATGGCGAAAAAAAAAGAGGGTAGAAATTGACACTGGACAAGATGAACCAGTAACTGCCACTGTAAAATATGTACATGTCGTTGGTACGTTTCCCCTCGATGGAAGCCACCTATACGACCACAAAAATCATGTAGCGGCTAGGATCGCTACGGGTGAGGTGGGTA
>JAJJMA010030167.1:0-10911 GCA_023529015.1 Papaver nudicaule
ACATTAAACCCATTAATCTGCTTCATGTCGACATCGCCTCGAATTCCTCGGCATCAGAACCAGATCACTATATGGTACCTGGTGAAGAATTAACAGAGATGCATCCTCATGGATTTCCTCTTTATGCGACTCAACACTCGAGTCTTAATGAAAACCTCAGGAATATCGAAGTTCTAGGCCTGTCCAGAACTCCCTGAGAGGCATACAACAGCCTAAACAGGCTTAAACAGACCTCATCCTAAACTCAGGATGGTCTAACACACCATGGATAAACACGCCATGACTTCAAGTATGTTGTAGCGTAGACACACACATCATAACCAAGATATAGCCAGCACGCACCAGCTGCAACAAAGTTGACCTTGGCCAGATGCTAAAGTCATAACGCCACATAGAATGGCATCACGAACCATAGCCATGACGAGGCTAGCGCTAAAGCGCTTTACAAGTATAGCCTTGGCCAAAGGCTAAGGCCGTGGCGCCATGAACCATGGCGCCACAACGAGTTGGCCTTGGCCAGAGGCCAAGGCCGTGGCGCCATAAGTCATGGCGCCATGAATAACAAGGCCAGCGCTAAAGCGCTTTACAAAATAGCCTTGGCCAAAGGCCAAGGCCGTGGCGCCATGAGCCATCCATGATAATATGTTAGCGCTAAAGCGCTTTGGAGATTGCCTTGGCCAAAGGCCAAGGCCGTAGCCTCTTGGGCTATGGCGCCACAAGCCAATGGCGCTATGAACTCCTGGACTTGGCCAAATAGCCAAAGCCACTCCTATACTTGTGTCCTGGAGGCACCACACTCTCGTTGGTCATGACAATTAGTCATACGACTCTGCTCAACTCAACTCAACTACGCAATATCTGCGTATCACTCGAGACATCAAAACATCACACGGGGGGATAACTTTAGGGGTATTGGTCTGGCGGTCTACGGCAGTTGAAAGAAACTGATAGAGGTAGTGGACAGTTACGAGAAGATGGCGCGAGTGGACATATTCTACACAACTCAGGCAGTTACGGGAACCAACCCATGTCCTCCAGTCCTCCACTCTTCCACGACTTCCACATTCTCTGTCGAGAGATCAGGGTGAGTTCAAAACTATAAATAGAGGCCTCCTCTATCTTCCAAGGCAAGAAGTAGAAAATCATCCAGAAACAACCAGACATTCAAAACACCTGAATGAACCAGAGCCTCAGAGTAAACACGTCTGAGCAACCAACACACTTCGAGCCTTGGAGATTTCCAGTCACCTTCACGACGGAAATCTTGAACTCTTACACCCAAAACACATTCTCAACCTGATCTCAAGTTTCTTCGCTGTTTCCCTCCCTAGACCAACCTCTATCCTCTCTGTGATCGAAGCAAGACGTGAACGGCCATTGACTTGGTTTAGGCTCGTCTTGTTCGACTTTGATCTCGAACACTACGAAAGTACCCAGAGACGGTGCATTGTTTTTCCAGGTAAAAACAGAAACACCTAGATTAAATAGAAGGTTGAAATACTTGGATAAACACTTAACAACAAAGAGAAGAAGCGGTGTACGATAACGAAGTATGGTTATCAAAACATAGTAATTCACACGAAGCTGTCTCATTCCACAAGGGACAAAGCACCGACGAAGACGCAAATACAACCAAGGGACGAAGCACCGACGGAGACGCAAATACAACCAAGGGACGAAGCACCGACGGAGATGCAAATACAACCAAGGGACGAAACACCGACGGAGACGCAAATACAACCAAGGGACGAAGCACCAACGGAGGCGTAGACACAACCAAGGGATGAAGTACCAATAAAGACAAAGACACAAGTCAGATAACGCAACATCGACAATGATAAAGACACGATTCAAAATAAGGAAAATTGGGAAAACAAGAACACGGCCAGAAGACACCAAGGCTAAGAAGAAAGGTACTCAACATGATATCAACAGAAAGAAAATAGAAGAGATAGAGGCAACTACAACCAAAGTAAGAAAATGTCGCCCAACACTCATTAAGAGTAAGAATCACGTTCCCAGACCATAGCGTCAAAGAAAATAACAACAAGGGGAAATAAGAAACAAATCAGCAGCTAAGAAGCCAGATGAAGATACGCAGGGCGACAACCAAGAAATGAAGATCACGACAAGACCAAGCAAAAGGGAGACAATACTTCGGCAGTCAAAAATATCACAAGCTAACTCGGCGAGGGGCAACAAATCTACCAATAACAAAGACGTCAGTGATAACTGAGGATCTAATCCGTAGCACACATTTCAAGAAGAACATGAAGGAATCAACCACGCCACTCAAATCAGATACCCGAAGGATTACCGTAGCCTACGACAACGGACGTACGCTTTATGCCAGTCACGCCAGCATAGGATTCTACCCTGCAGGGAGATTCCTTGCCTCTCGATACCTCCAGCAAGTCGCTCTCGAAGGCAAGGAGAGGCAATCATTACATCAAAAACAACACCAAAGAAGGATTCCCGAGACGAACTCGGTCCATACAAAAGATCTACAAGGAGCAAGAGCTCGAACGAAAGCCTCAGCAAAAGAAACAGAGACGGCAACGAAGAAAAAGCAAGAAACAAGAAAGAGCCTACACCACCAAAGAAATGACGGCACCAAAAAGATGAACAACTTCCACTCAGCGATACAGAAGACACATAGGCGACGAAGACCTACTCAACAAGGAAAAGCGACCAACCTTGACAACGAAATCTCAGAAGTCTTATGTTCCCCAACGAAGGATGCTACGATGTCGGATGATGAATAAAAGTTGGATTGGAAAAATTATCTCAAAAGTTACAGCGACGTAAGCGCAACAGAACAATTGCAGCAGCCTAAGCGCAACAGAACAACTGCCACTGACAGGAGCATACCTGCTGATCACAGGTCATCTCTAGGATCCTCGTACAAGGAAACGATGCGGAAAGTAAGAATCTCGGTGATAGAGATACTCAGACGTCGTAAACCGCGGGAAAGTCTATTTCCCGGCCTAATATCCTAGATTCCCTCTAGCCCAGGGTAATCGACAGATAGTGCTCAGTCCAAGAAGGTTGAAATGCCTGAAATAGAAGTTAACGAGGTTCTCAATCAAAGTAGACACACCTACCGACACGAATAAGGTAGACACACCTACCGACACGAATAAGGTAGACACACCTACCGACACAACCAAGGTAGACACACCTACCGACACGAAGAAGATGGACACGCCCGCCGACGAGAGCAAAGTTGAGGCACCCGCTAAAACAAGACGACAATACGAAGACGACGAACATGTATCTCACAACACTCCGGCGCCTAGAAGAGCGAGGTCTAAAATACGAAGAAGGCATATACTCCCAACTGGAAGAAGAATAAAAGAAGCCACGAGACAGATTTTCTTGGAGGATTATTCAAAATAACCCTCAAGAAAAGGGGCAAACTGTTAATACATAAATATTGCTGGTCCTCGAACCTCGACCAGAAGCAGGGGACACGACATGTAAGGAAAAACGAAGTACAAAGGTATTCCCGAAGTATACCACCACGATAACTAAAAGCAAAGAACGAAGGAAGGCGCAATCAAAACGCGTTCGAGCTGTCACACGACTGGATCAAACAGCGGTATAAAGCAGCCTAATAAGAACTAAGGCATTAAGAACATCAAGGGATCCGTATAGCAAAGATAGTGTCAACATGAGAATGGATGATAAGGGCGACGCACAGAGACCAACTGTCGACGAAGACCATCAAACAATAGAAGAAACTAAGTGTAGCAAAGAGAAGTTATCTCCAAAACTCGCTATAAATACCCCTCTTCACTATGGAAGGAGGGGTCGACAAAAATTACATGGGAGGATACTATAGTGAAAGTCTTTCTGGAATCAATAGCCCAGATTGCTTTGTATAGCCGAAACCCCCACGCTGTAATGAACCGAGCTATGTAATACTCAGAAAAAGCTTTATTGATATGTCATTAATGGATTTCATCGGCATAATCTCACTGTCCGCTTGAGGAAATGAAGCGCTTTGGCCACCTTGTTTAAATCATTTTTAGTATTTTACTCCGTTTTGGATTTCTGATGAGTTCCATAGATTCGTCGTTCCATTCATAGAATACGAATATGGACGAGGATCCTTGATAAATCTTAGTATCAAACCTCATTAATCTTAAGTCTTATGTTTGTATGATATGGGAAAATTAGTATCAACAGTTTGGCGCTAGAAGGAGGGACCAGTGCCCTTGAAAAATTTAAGCAACGTGGTTTTCAGCACTTGTTTTGATCTTGCTTATTCCTACTCGGTATTTTTGCGAAAAACCTTCTAGTTACTTCTACGTTTTCCTGATAGTTGAAACCAAAAAACTTGTATTGAAAAATCAGGTATAAAATGGTGAGTAGCCATCTCAACATCCGATAGACTAAAACGAGTTTTTACCCCTTAGGTTCTTTCTACAATCATTCTAGTGTTTTCCTACGAGCATTTTACTTATCAGTACCTTTTCTCACCTTTTTCTTCAAAAATATAAGTAGAAGTCACGATACAAAAGGCTCAGATCTGAGTAACTGAGGAGCCAAAACATCCGACAGGCGTGGTAAAAACCCTTAGCGGTCTTTACCCGAAGAACACCTTGGAAAACAAAGTTTGTAATGAAAAATGACATCCCTCGACCTTGGCAAAGCCAAATCCCTGTTGCATAAGTCCCACCCTGTGTGGATTCGACAGTCATACGACGAGCAACCATATCTGCACTTGGGGAACACCTACATAGGTAAACCCAGCAACACTGGACCCCAAGATACGTCAAACTAGCTTTCAGAGCGCAAAAAACGTATCTCTAACAATAAGCACGTACGAAGGTACAAAGGAATTTTCTCTTTTATATACTCCAGGTTGGGAAGAACGCCGGAAGCTCCTAAAGACGATAGAGCAGGACAAGAGCTAGGGAAGCGACAAGCCGACACTTTGGAGACTAACAAGGACTCCTCTAGTCCAAGAAGATAGCACGACAGCCGTGGAAGACTCGATAGCGGCAACATACTGCACTTGGAGGGAAGCTGTGCCGAGGATGATAAAAGGTGTGAGCGAAATAGCAAAGGAGCAAAGAAAGCAGGAATATACACATCAACATACGCCACACGAGGTAACCCAAAGGCGGCCAGAGCAGGCAAACGAGGACGAAGAAACGAAAACAATGAACGTCAACGAAAAAATCAGTTATAAGTTATCAACTCTGGTATTGAGACGAGAAGACCAAGAAAGCATCCTGAGCATATTAAACTACGAAGGAGGGGAGACAGACGAAGATAATGGAGATACCGCACAAAGTAGCACGAAGGAGGCTCAGAAGGACGAACGACGGGCCGAGGAGCTGGAAACACGATGTTACAAATATGATCTGAACCAAGCCTCGTTGCTGATGGTGGAGCTAAGAACCAATACAGGCACCCATGAGGGAGAGCTGCGGATAACTCAGAGGAAGAACAACGAAGGAGGTGACGGAAGCGAAACTTCCCAGGTGACGAGCAGCGGAGGATGCCAGGCTAGAGCAAAATAGCGCATTGCAGAAAGCCATCTATTAGAGAAAAGACTCAGGCAGAGGACGATCCCACCAGACGACGGAGGCAGAGGAAAGTTTCAAGAGATAATGTATTCAGATCTAACCCTACAACCGTCGGAGATACTGAAAAGGGAATGAGGCAGGAAAGATTTCACCTACCCGACCACCAGGGGAAAACAGAGGAAAGAAACAAGCGACCACAAGGATTACTGTGAGTATCATCAAACACGAGGGCACACCCCGACAATTGTAAACATCTTCGGAATATGATATAAAGATACATAGGTCGAGGAGAATTCGGCCAGTACACCGCATCCACTCAGAAGCCCGAAGAACAGTAAAGGAACGACGAGAACTCTCAGAATAGCAAAAGTGAAGTATACCTGTCCAGACCAAGAAGCGAAGATGAAATGGAAAGACAACAGGTACAAGTAGACACTGGGCCCTTGGTCATCACATTACCTATCCACGGGGTGAAAACCACGAAGGTGTTAGTCAACGAAGGGATTACCTATAATATTTTGTTTTATAAGCAATTCCTACAGATGGGGTTTCGAGATGAACGACTAGGTTTCCCAACAACGACCATCTATGATTCGTATGGAGCAATCATATCACCTAAGGGTGAAATCACACTGCAAGTGGACATAGGTCCAGTGAAAACCTTCACAAAATTTTGCATTGTCAAAACAACATCACCGTATCTCGGAGTGAAGACCTCCCCTCGGATCGTAATTCACTCCTTAAAGACAAACGAAGCCCTCTCCAATGAACGAGACCTTCATCAACGAAGTTATCATCTCGGAGTGAAGACCTCCCCTCGGATCTTAGTTCACTCCTCGAAGTAAACGAAGCCCTCTCCAACGAACGAGGCATTCATCAACGAAGTTATCATCTCGGAGTGAAGACCTCCCCTCGGATCTTAGTTCACTCCTCAAAGCAAACGAAGCCCTCTCCAACGAGCGAGGCCTTCTTCAACGAAGTTATCATCTCAGAGTGAAGATCTCCCCTTGGATCGTAGTTCACTCCTCGAAGCAAACGAAGCCCTCTCCAACGAACGAGGCCTTCATCAATGAAGTTATCATCTCGGAGTGAAGACCTCCCCTCGGATCTTAGTTTACTCCTCAAAGCCAAACGAAGCCCTCTTTAACGAACGAGGCCTTCTTCAACGAAGTTATCATCTCAGAGTGAAGACCTCCCCTCGGATCTTAGTTCACTCCTCAAAGCCAAACGAAGCCCTCTCCAACGAACGAGACCTTCATCAGCGAAGTTATCATCTCGGAGTGAAGACCTCCCCCTGATATCAGTTCACTCCTCTAAGCAAAACGAAGCCTCTCCACCAAACAAGGCCTTCATAAAATCGACATCACAGAATGAAATTCACTCCCCCGTGCAGAATAAAGCCCTTACGCACAAGCTGAAGACCTACAGAAAGAATGGATACTTAGCCTCCGCAATACGAAAAGTTGGATGTTCGATCTCACAACGACGCATCTCAATACACGAAAAGGGGCAACAATTCACCAGCTCATGAAACAAACGAAGCATAACCAAAAGTCCACATCTGGGGTAGCGGGCCCAGGCCAACAACCAATGTTGTACCAAAGGCGATGACTATGGGGCATGCACCAGTAAAATCCAGGAAACACGAACGAAGCTACATCTACCATGAAGATACTATACCTTTACGGAAAAACCAGTGGCCAGGGATGATCCATCACGTCCACGAAGAGGATATAATTTCTTATTTCAACAAAGACACCTCTGTTTACTCTTAGGCTTCAAGCAACCAACTTCCGTAAACAAAGCGGGGCAAATAACATATCAACCACAAGCAGACACTTGATGAAGAGCTTTACTCTTACACATAACAATTGCCAAAGTAACAACGGTGTGTGTAAGCGCAACAGAAAAATCGCCAACAGCTTAAGCGCAACATAACAATTGCCAAAGTAACAACAGTGTGTGTAAGCGCAACAGAAAATATGCCAGCAGCCTAAGCGCAACATAACAATTGCCAAAGTAACATCGGTGTGTGTAAGCGCAACAGACCAATTGCCAAAGTAACATCGGTGAGTGTAAGCGTAACAGAAAAATTGCTAGCAGCCTTAGCGAAACATAACAATTGCCAAAGTAACAGCGATGTAAGCGCAACAGAAAAATTGCCAGCAGCCTAAGCGCAACAGAAAAATTGCCACTAACGGGAGCACGCCTGCTGATCACAAGTCATCTATACTCATACGTCGCCCTAGCGAGAAAGTTTATAATGTCCTCAACCACCCTCTGGCCCAGGGATGGCTGATCGATAATGTTTAACCTAAGAAGGTTGAAATACCTAGATTAAACAGAAATAGAAGGTTGAAACACCTAGATTAAATAAAAGGTTGAAATACCTAGATTAAATAGAAGGTTGAAACTGTAGATGGTGGAAAATGAGAGAGGGGCAAGTTTGTAAAAATACTCTCTAAATAGGCCTAACTTAAAGGCAATTGCCTATTCAGGCACATCTCCATAGCTCAGAATGCAACCCGTTCTACGAGCTGAATAAACTCTCTATGAGTTCTCTCTTATAACCCCCGGTGGAGAGGATAATATCATAGTGCAGTGCTGATAATCTCACCAATACATTAAACCCATTAATCTGCTTCATGTCGACATCGCCTCGAATTCCTCGGCATCAGAACCAGATCACTATATGGTACCTGGTGAAGAATTAACAGAGATGCATCCTCATGGATTTCCTCTTTATGCGACTCAACACTCGAGTCTTAATGAAAACCTCAGGAATATCGAAGTTCTAGGCCTGTCCAGAACTCCCTGAGAGGCATACAACAGCCTAAACAGGCTTAAACAGACCTCATCCTAAACTCAGGATGGTCTAACACACCATGGATAAACACGCCATGACTTCAAGTATGTTGTAGCGTAGACACACACATCATAACCAAGATATAGCCAGCACGCACCAGCTGCAACAAAGTTGACCTTGGCCAGATGCTAAAGTCATAACGCCACATAGAATGGCATCACGAACCATAGCCATGACGAGGCTAGCGCTAAAGCGCTTTACAAGTATAGCCTTGGCCAAAGGCTAAGGCCGTGGCGCCATGAACCATGGCGCCACAACGAGTTGGCCTTGGCCAGAGGCCAAGGCCGTGGCGCCATAAGTCATGGCGCCATGAATAACAAGGCCAGCGCTAAAGCGCTTTACAAAATAGCCTTGGCCAAAGGCCAAGGCCGTGGCGCCATGAGCCATCCATGATAATATGTTAGCGCTAAAGCGCTTTGGAGATTGCCTTGGCCAAAGGCCAAGGCCGTAGCCTCTTGGGCTATGGCGCCACAAGCCAATGGCGCTATGAACTCCTGGACTTGGCCAAATAGCCAAAGCCACTCCTATACTTGTGTCCTGGAGGCACCACACTCTCGTTGGTCATGACAATTAGTCATACGACTCTGCTCAACTCAACTCAACTACGCAATATCTGCGTATCACTCGAGACATCAAAACATCACACGGGGGGATAACTTTAGGGGTATTGGTCTGGCGGTCTACGGCAGTTGAAAGAAACTGATAGAGGTAGTGGACAGTTACGAGAAGATGGCGCGAGTGGACATATTCTACACAACTCAGGCAGTTACGGGAACCAACCCATGTCCTCCAGTCCTCCACTCTTCCACGACTTCCACATTCTCTGTCGAGAGATCAGGGTGAGTTCAAAACTATAAATAGAGGCCTCCTCTATCTTCCAAGGCAAGAAGTAGAAAATCATCCAGAAACAACCAGACATTCAAAACACCTGAATGAACCAGAGCCTCAGAGTAAACACGTCTGAGCAACCAACACACTTCGAGCCTTGGAGATTTCCAGTCACCTTCACGACGGAAATCTTGAACTCTTACACCCAAAACACATTCTCAACCTGATCTCAAGTTTCTTCGCTGTTTCCCTCCCTAGACCAACCTCTATCCTCTCTGTGATCGAAGCAAGACGTGAACGGCCATTGACTTGGTTTAGGCTCGTCTTGTTCGACTTTGATCTCGAACACTACGAAAGTACCCAGAGACGGTGCATTGTTTTTCCAGGTAAAAACAGAAACACCTAGATTAAATAGAAGGTTGAAATACTTGGATAAACACTTAACAACAAAGAGAAGAAGCGGTGTACGATAACGAAGTATGGTTATCAAAACATAGTAATTCACACGAAGCTGTCTCATTCCACAAGGGACAAAGCACCGACGAAGACGCAAATACAACCAAGGGACGAAGCACCGACGGAGACGCAAATACAACCAAGGGACGAAGCACCGACGGAGATGCAAATACAACCAAGGGACGAAACACCGACGGAGACGCAAATACAACCAAGGGACGAAGCACCAACGGAGGCGTAGACACAACCAAGGGATGAAGTACCAATAAAGACAAAGACACAAGTCAGATAACGCAACATCGACAATGATAAAGACACGATTCAAAATAAGGAAAATTGGGAAAACAAGAACACGGCCAGAAGACACCAAGGCTAAGAAGAAAGGTACTCAACATGATATCAACAGAAAGAAAATAGAAGAGATAGAGGCAACTACAACCAAAGTAAGAAAATGTCGCCCAACACTCATTAAGAGTAAGAATCACGTTCCCAGACCATAGCGTCAAAGAAAATAACAACAAGGGGAAATAAGAAACAAATCAGCAGCTAAGAAGCCAGATGAAGATACGCAGGGCGACAACCAAGAAATGAAGATCACGACAAGACCAAGCAAAAGGGAGACAATACTTCGGCAGTCAAAAATATCACAAGCTAACTCGGCGAGGGGCAACAAATCTACCAATAACAAAGACGTCAGTGATAACTGAGGATCTAATCCGTAGCACACATTTCAAGAAGAACATGAAGGAATCAACCACGCCACTCAAATCAGATACCCGAAGGATTACCGTAGCCTACGACAACGGACGTACGCTTTATGCCAGTCACGCCAGCATAGGATTCTACCCTGCAGGGAGATTCCTTGCCTCTCGATACCTCCAGCAAGTCGCTCTCGAAGGCAAGGAGAGGCAATCATTACATCAAAAACAACACCAAAGAAGGATTCCCGAGACGAACTCGGTCCATACAAAAGATCTACAAGGAGCAAGAGCTCGAACGAAAGCCTCAGCAAAAGAAACAGAGACGGCAACGAAGAAAAAGCAAGAAACAAGAAAGAGCCTACACCACCAAAGAAATGACGGCACCAAAAAGATGAACAACTTCCACTCAGCGATACAGAAGACACATAGGCGACGAAGACCTACTCAACAAGGAAAAGCGACCAACCTTGACAACGAAATCTCAGAAGTCTTATGTTCCCCAACGAAGGATGCTACGATG
>JAJJMA010030181.1:0-11062 GCA_023529015.1 Papaver nudicaule
ACAACTGGTGTAATAAACCAACAGTACAAGTGCTACAACTGGTGTAATAACCACTTGTACTAGTTGTACAAGTAACCAATTCATAGCCCTGTGTACAAGTAACCAATTCATAGCCCAATTCAAAAACCTAATTCAAAAACCTAATACAAAAGTTACCATCTACATCATTCCAAGAAACCACTAACTTTCTTACTTATAACACAAGTGCAAAACACCGACATACATGGCTATTCAATAAACACAAGCAAAACAACTCCTACAAATTCTATTTGCAGCAACTTTAGGTCCATTATCCAACTATTAAAAATCGATTCCATGTGACATTGTAATCCTATAACTCATTCCCATTGTCATAACCTTAGAAATGACTTGAAAATCACCTCTAGAGCATACAAACATCCATAAATCTTCCTCAATCAAATGAAACTACTTTAAAGCCACCATAAAATTGAAGCAGTTGTACTCATACATAATCAAATAAAATCATTTGTACCTAGTGTATATTTCCCAACAAAACCAGTTGTACTTGTGTTACAAAATAAAATTAGTCTACTTATAACCTTATACCTAATCAATTGAAACCAGTTGTACCTAGTGTACATGTTCAAATACCCATACTTACATAATCAAATCAAAGCAAACCAGTTATACCCATATACTTACATAATAAAATTAAAGCAATTGTACTTAGGTTACATGTGTATTTCAAATCAAAGCAAAACAATTGTACCCTAATTCAAACAAATTCAAAACCTAATTCGAAACCTAATTCATGAATCCATTTGAATTGAAGCAAGTTGTACCTAAAATTACATTAAAAATCAAATTTAACAGAAATCAAATTAGGGTTTAGGGCTCTTACCTAATCAAATCATAAGCCAGTTGTAGCTTGTTTACAAGTAACCCCAACTCAAAAACCTAATTCAAAAACCTAGTTCAAAACCTAATTTAACCGGCTGTACCCATTGTACAATCAAAAACCTAACCTAAAAACCTTCTTAGTTTGATTGAGGAAGCAATCAATCGATTTTTCAAACAAAACCCATATGAATAAAACACGAATTAACAAACCCAACTCAATTTGTATTGAATTTAAATGAAAATTGGGGGTGAGACTTACTTGTTGTAGGACTCATAATTGTTGAATTTGATGTTGATGTTGTGGTTTTTGATGTGGTGGAGACGGAGACGAAGACGGAGATGGTGCTGTCGTGCTTTCTTGATGTGGTGGAGACGGAGACGGAGATGGTGTTGTTGTGGTTTCTTGATGTGGTGGAGACGGAGACGGAGATGGTGCTGTTGTGATGTGGTGGAGATGGAGATGATGGTGACGATGGTGGATTTGCAGAAGTTTAGATCTGACTTTGTGTTTTTGAAAGTGAAAGTGTCGATACTGAAGAAGAAAGAAGAAAGAAGAGATTGAAACAGAGGGGTAAATATGTCTACGGGAATTCGACGTGGCTCCCTGTCCCAATCGCCCAGGCACACATTTTAGGCGTCCACTAAATCTAGGGCCTTGCATTCCATGGGTATATGACCCAATTTCTGGATTTGAATGGCATTTGAATTTCATTGTGAATAACGCCTCTTGGACAATATCACAGTTCATAACTTAAGCCTGTGAAGTATAGAACCGAAATTCAGTACAGTAATGATGAAACTCTTTTTTGTTTTTTTGTTTAATGCAATGATGTTCCTCATAATAAAACAAAAATTTCTACATTTTAACATTGACTGTCCAACAGTGTTCTTCCTATAATTATCAAGAAGACTAAATGTAAGTGATCTATTTATGCAATCAATCAAACATGTCGCCACAACTGTATAAATTGGCACCTTAAGAGCAAGCACTATGGTTCCCTATTGTTTCTCTATTGAATAGAGAAAGGGGAAGGCAGAAATGACGAAAAAATGACAACCACGGTGGTCTTAGCTATTTCGAGACGGAAATCAGATTTCCGCCACAAAATTTTACGGAAATTGGATTTCCGCAGAGAAAATATTATAAGGATTTTTGAAAATTTTACGGAAATCCGATTTCCGCCCTGAGGGAATTGGATTTCCGCATCGCTTCTCTATTTCTATTGTCTGCTACGGATTGGTAGCAGGCAATAGAGAAGTCTACCAATTTCTCTATTGAATAGAGAAATTTAGCACCATAGTAGTTGCATTTCTCTATTCAATAGAGAAGTCTCCCCAAATAGAGAACCATAGTGCTTGCTCTAAGGTCTTTGGGGACAAGAAACTCAAAAGAGGGGGATTAATTGAGAAAATTAAGAATGATTTTGTACCAAAAATGAATAAAATAAAGTCAAAAGTAGGGTATTGTGTGGCATTCACTCTAATCAACCAAGGTCAAAACAACCCTATAGAGCAGGAGGAAGAGTTAACTAAAAGTCCCGGTTCCAAGGGAAAAAGTCATTCCAAAGCAAGGCTTCCTGTTCGGATCTTAGAAAAAAACCAAACCAAATCAAATGAAATCTTAAAATGCTCAAAGGAACTGTGGAGAACAAGACTCCCTCAATCATTTAACCATCAATTTCCCTTGTGTTTATCCCTTTGGTCTTTCATTGGCACACTCCCCTCATTTCTGGCCGGTGGAACCGATCACTCTTTCGTGCGATTTCTCGTAATTACCCTTCACTCTTAATTTCCCCTCTTTTTCTCTCTCTTGTTAACCGTATTCCCGAGGGACTTTTTCTACTTTAACTCGGTAAATATTTGCAAAGACTAATCACCGGCTGGAAAGTAGCATAGAGAGCCACCGCACAACACATGTACAAACTGATATTTCACTTGCTATCGGGAGTCGAGCTTATCTGGACTTTTAATCCCACCAGTTTGCTCGTCTGGATAAGCCAAAACCAAGCAAGGTGCAACTATCACAGCCCACCGGAAAAAAATTCTAAGAAACACTTGTTTATAGGCCAAAATAGATACTGATAGGCCTTTGGACGATGAAACGGTAGAGCTATATGTGTTTACAACTGGTGGGTCAGAAATGTGGTCATTGCATGTATGCCATGTATCATGTATAAGTTGTAAGTCACCCATATAAAGTTCACCTAGAAGACAAAACCCTAAACCCTATGCATTGTCCTTTAGCAGTGGGTAATAAACTTCACCAGTCCTAGTGACAATAAACAAACGTAACTCTTCTTCTTTGGATAATACGTACACCCAATGAATCTCTGTAACAAAATCAGTACAAAACTTTAATGAACGTGTAATTGTTGCAGTTCTGAAAATTTGAACACATTGACTGGATTTTCTTTTTTCTCGAACCCAAAACCAAACAAAAACCTAAAACTACCCACTACCTCAACTTAGTTATTTCCAAAATTGTTTTTATTCAAAAAGTTAAAATACCGGAATATTGGAAAATGAAAAGGATAATTTGGTCATTTGATTGGATAAGCTTGAATAAGACTTCGTAAATCCAGGGAAGAAATTCCCTAAATATATAAAAATCCCGTAGATTTCTGAAACGACAGATACAAACTGTAAATAAAATTTAACAAAAAAACAAAGGAAATGATTTTTTCATTATTTATAAAAATTCATAAAACGTGAAAATTAAATTAAATTAAATTAAATTAATTAATAATTATTTTGGTTTTGGTTTTATTAATAAATACTATTGATTTGAACTCAAATACAGGCGCCTCTGTCATTTTGCTCGTATATTAAGATTAGTTTCGTGTTTCTAGAGAGGAATTGAAAAGTTTTTTTTTAAAAAGAGAGAGAGAGAAACAAAACCATATTTCTAGAGAGTAAGGAGATAAAACAGGTTATAATCATGGAGCTGCTTCTAAACATCTTCTCCTCCTTCTATTGGTTCTAACTGACAGACTTGGGTGTTTCTCTCTTAGTACTACTCAACAAAGAAGAAAGAAGAAGTTTTAAGGATTAAGATTTGGTGGGTATTTGTTAGATCTATATATATATATATATGTTTTCATGTTTATAGGATGATGAAACCTGTTTTCTTTTTTATTCTTATGTGAGTTTCTTAAAATGGGTCTGCTCTGAAAATATTCACTTACTTTATTTTTCTGGTGTGTGTAAATACTGATAACTTTGCAGTTTATATGAGTTATTTTGTTTAAAGTTGGAAAGATATCAATTTAATTTCTTGCCTTTCTAGTATGTGGGTTTTGTCTTTTGAGTGAGTTTTTGTCACTATATCTTACTGTCTTTTGAGATTTATTGTGTTAATAAGAAGAGTAAATGACATCTTAGGTTTTAGACCACTTCTAGGCCATTTTTAGAGGAATCAACTTTAAGTGTTTGCTATTTTCTCTGAAGCAAACAGAGTTTATTTTTAGTTAGTTTGTGTTTGTGTGGTAGAGAGAAATAAATACCAATTGTTTTTTATTTTTGAGGTGGGAGGTATGAGTAAAGGTAAGCTAAGTTTTCCTTTTAGCAAAGATTTTTGTTTTCTTGCCTAAATTAGGGTTATGGAAAACTGGGGTTTTTGATATTGAACAGTTCTTGTTGCAGAAACAAGAAAGACTTTCTTCTTTTCTTCCCTTCCCTTAAAAGAGCAATTAAAGACCCCTTTTTAAGGGTTTTTATTTGTAATTTTTTTTTCTTTTTCCCTCTGGTGCTCTTCTGTTCCAAAGCGTATGTTATTCTGGATATCAAAATCTTTTATCCTCCCTCCGTAAATATCATAGTGTAGATTATTTTAGGGTTGTATTTTCAGTAAGTTTTGAACACTTTTTGGGTATGTTTTAAGGCTTAATTTCTTGGAGAAAGATGGAATTTAAAAGGTGTTTGAGAGTGGGGAAATAGTGAGGAGAAAATTTCTTTCATTTTTGTACACAAATGGAGTTTCTTTTCAGGGATTATGGTGCTCGTGTTTGTGGTGGTCTTGTTGGTGGTAATCCATAGATCTGTTTATATGATTTTTGTTTTCTGGTTTCCTCTTTTAGTCATAATAATTAAGTTTCATGGCTTGTTTTGGTTGTTTATATGATTAAATGTGCTTCCTTTCGCTGATTGTTTGTATTCTAAATGATGTTCTTGTTTTCGGTTATATCTTTCTTATGTGTTAATTGCAGGACCTTTATGTAAAATGGATTTTCCAGAGTCTACAAGAATTGTGTTGCAAAGAATTCAACAACTGGAGCCTGAAAATGTGTCTAAGATTACAGGTTATCTACTCCTACAGGATCTTGGTGAGCGTGAGATGATAAGGTTAGCTTGTGGAACTGACAGTCAGATTCAATCTTTGATCAATGAAGCCAAAATCCATCTCAACTTGTCTCCTAAACCTTTTGGTTCTTCCCCAATCCAACCTAATTTGATGAGTTCTTCACCCAATTCTGACCTCCCCCTTAAGTTTACTCCTTATTCTCCTGCTTCTTCCCGTCCTTTCTCTTCTCATGGGGGGTTTCGTGTTGCTCCTCCGCATTGGGATCCTCAGTTGTCTGATCAACAACCAATTCGTAATATGGATTTCATTCCTCCTCCTTATTCTGAATCAATCAATGACGATTTCCGCCTTCAGAACTATGCACAGTTCATGATGGATGAGCAATTGGATTCTGTAAATGGTGGTGGAGATTTTCCTGGGAGTTATTATTACCCGGATGGGGCATTGGGTGTCCTTGCACGGAACCGCAGACCACCAAGCTTGAGCCTGCCAGATTTTCCTATGAAGGCTTGTCATTATTACAACAAGGGTTTTTGTAAGCATGGTACCAGCTGTAGATTCTCACATGGTGGTCAAACCTTAGCTGACAGTTTCTCTCAGATGTTCAGCCCTAATGGAAATGAAATGGGTAATGAGGATCATATGTTCTTGCCAGGATCTCTTGAGACACTTGAGTTGGAGCTTACTGAGCTATTGAAATCTAGAAGAGGAATGCCTGTGTCAATTGCCTCTCTGCCCATGCTGTATTATGAGAAATATGGGAGGAGTCTTCAAGCTGATGGGTATCTCACTGAGAGTCAGAGGCATGGGAAAGCTGGTTATAGTTTGACTAAACTTCTTGCTAGGTTGAAGAACAGTATTCGCCTCATTGACAGGTGCGATCATCATGAACTTTTACGGTGTGTGTTCCTCTTTAAAATTCTCATTACATTTTTTAATTTCTTTTGTTCAACTTTGAATTAGCATTAAGCCATTTATGATGGGTTTCGTTTCTGTTGGAGTTTCAGACCTCATGGGCAACACTCTGTTGTCTTGGCTGAAGATGCCTCAAGATACATGGATTACAGGAGTGAGAGGAATGATCCTGGTGCAATAGTTTCTGGGTCTAGACAGATTTATTTGACTTTTCCAGCTGAAAGTACCTTCACTGAGGAGGATGTTTCCAACTATTTCAAGTAAAGTTTCTAAACCTTTGTGCTCATGTAATGTATCTGAATTTATTGGGATTTATGGACCTAAAGTTAAATTTGATGTATGTAGGAGCTTTGGTCCTGTTCAAGATGTTCGGATCCCCTGCCAACAGAAAAGAATGTTTGGATTTGTTACCTTTCTTTACCCAGACACCGTCAAAATGATTCTCGGGAAAGGGAATCCTCATTTTGTTTGTGGAGCTCGAGTGCTGGTGAAGCCGTATCGGGAAAAATCAAGACTTGTTGACAGGTATAATAACGGGTTATGTCAAGTTCTTCAATTGTTTGTGTTTTAAATGGTTATGATTCACCTTGTTTCAACTACTCATGGAATGTTCCCCCTCTTCTGACAGTAACTTGTATGGCTGAATTTGTTTCCTTTTTTCCTTTCTCTCAGGAAGTATAGTGACAAACTTGAACATCCAATGTACTTTTCCAACTTTCTTGATATGGATCATGAGCTTCAAGCAAGTGAGTGCATTTATATCTCTAGATTTATGTGAATTAGTGGTGTAGGGATTCCAACTTGCTTTTGTGATTAATATCTTACTGTTATGACAGTTGAGAACTCAAGATTAATCCGGAAGCAGATGCTTTTGGAGGAACATGAGCAAGCACTTGAATTTGAGCGGAGGCGTTTGGCAGAGTTTCAGTTGGCAACTAAGCCCTTGTCTCATGCGCCATACTTTGGTTACACCAATGATGAGTTGAAATTCTCTGAAGGTCTGTTCTAAGTATATTGAATAAAAATGACACTGATTTAGATCGACTAGTAATTGCGCTCTTTGCTTTCATTCTAGTCTGCTGATATTAGTTGTCCTTTTTATGCTCTAGCTTGTGCAGATCACAATGACTTTCAATCAGCCAATCGTTTTGGTTACATGCTGGATATGTTACAGAATGGCTCTACTAGTGACGATGGTGCTAGGCACTCCAACAACAATTACACTGACCAGGAGAGGTAAGCCTTCTATAGAATGTCTTAATGAATAATATTGTCCGTGTAGGAGAGATAATTACCTGTTTAAAGGACAATCGGAAGTCCATTTCACTACTTATTTATATGTTTCTTTTGGTGTTTCTGATGTTTGGATGTTCTGTTTGCTTGTTTATTTTAGCCAAGGACTGAATCTTCCAGAGAGCCCGTTTGCATCTCCACTACCAGCTAGCAGCATTTCAACAGCGACATAGAGAAAGTTTCAGAAACTAAAGAAAGAAAGAAAAAGAATAGAGTTAGAGAAGGGAGGGAGGAATGGGATTTAGTCATAGATCCTTATTACTACCTAATTTTACTTTTTTCATTTACATTTTCCTGACTTATCCACATCAATCAAACAAGAATCTTCTCCCTTGGTATATGGTGGTAGTTTCTTATGGGGGGTGAAGATGTTGACAGAAGAAGCAATGGAAATACAACAAAGAAAGCTTATACATGTAACAGAAGTTTTCACAGATATTTTAGAAAAGAAATGAAGTTTCTTTGGGGTTAGCCCTGAAGATCTTATTTTAGAAGAAGAAAGAAGATAATGTAATTATAGTTTGTCTTTTTTAGTAGTTAAGAAGAAAAAAGAAAACTACAGATTTGCAGAGAGAATTCAGAGAGATAGAATGTAGTAAACATATGTAGTAGATGAATCTTTGCAATATTAGTAGAAGAAATAGATGGAAAAATTATTTTACCTGAATATAAATTAGCAGTCGTGTTTTAGTATGGATGTTATGTGAATTTTGAGCCCCGTTTGTTTCTTTTTATTAGACACTAGGTAAAATATATGGTTTAGCGGTACAAGGTGACTGGTTTTGGGTACATGGTTCATTCGGCTCATCCGGACCTGACTGGTTTTGGGTACATGGGTACATGGACCATATGGCATCTGATGCTATATTGTTTTTGTTGTAATTTTATTTCCTACTTTTTTTCCCCATGGTAATAGGTTCACATTCCATGAGATGAGATTACAAATAAAGTGCGGGAAATGCACCTTATCCACACAAGTTTGATGAAGTATCCGTTGCCCAATTGTGTAAAACTTAGATATGGCTCTTAAAATAATCAGCTTTGAGTTAGATTTTTTTTTTGTCAGAACCTATCAAAATACAAGTATGCCCTCATTAAATGTGAAGAGAACACCTGTAGTAGACTGCATGAGCTTATGGTTTATATGTAAATTTTGAGGATACTGTAGGTCAGGAAGGGGACAGTGACACATTGGAGTAGATGTCATCCATCTTTCTGACTGACTCTACTAGACAGGGAGTTGATAGCGACTATACAACCAAATCGAAGCAACAATAGTGCTAGGCCACTTCTTCTAAGCTGACTAAACTACCATTTATTAACCCTAGAAACTAGATAGTGTTTTGGGGGGAGTCCAAGGGAGTCAAACAAATACCAGTCAAACAGGGCATCTATTTTGGAAGACATGCAAAATATTGGTTTTGTCATGTCAATTTAACTAAGCAAAAATACCTGCTGCATTGGTGGTTACAGTACGAATTAAAATTATTTTGCGCCTTTTCCATCATTTTATTAAAAAAAAATAATCCAATTTTGGAAGACTGAGTTTGATAAACCACGAGTATATAGCCAACCAAAGGTGGGCCAAACAAAGATGAATGGTTTTTTTTTATGCGCTGTTTTTGGCACAGCAGACTTTTTGTTGGCACCGCAAAACAATAAAATCATTCAAATGTAATTATAAGGGATGTCTAAATATGTATGAAAAGTCTAAGTTATCCTTACAGATTAAAATACCCCTAAATCTTAACTAATAACCCTAGTTTTATAACCCTAATACTAAAACAAAAACTAAAACTAATTAACCTTATCCTCTACCCATATATCCCTCTCCTTCTCCAAAAACAAAAACCAGATTTTACACTCGTGAGATTGAGGCGTCCACTGATTTGGCCTCTAATCAGTCTAAAGACCCCAATATGCGTCTCATGTACTAATTCTGAACAAACCCCATGTTTTCAATCATGTTTTCATTGTTTTTTTTAGGTTAGAATCATCGATTTGGGGCTGTTTTTTTCCCCTCAGTTAGTTTTACGGTTTAGATTTCATACTGAATTAAGGCGTAAACACGTTTTTACGGCTTGTGATTCTTCATGAAATAAGGCGTAAAATTGTTTACGCCTTGCAATCAAGCCGTAAAAAATGCCCTAGTTTTGCCCTAGAATGTTTTACGCCTACGAAACCAAGGCGTAAACATTTTGGAATGAGCTCACAAAAATGTGAACCGTAAACATCAAAACCAAGCCGTAAAAGAATGTTTTACGCCTACTAAACCAAAGCGTAAAAATTTTGGAATGATTATGTCATACAAAAACCCCACATTTCCCTTTGATACTTCATCTTCTTCATCTTTTTCATTTTGTTTCAAAAAAAAGAAAACCAGCGCCGCCTCCGCAACTACCACCGACGCCTCCGCATCAATCAAAGCGGATTCTCCATATATACGCTTGGTTAGGCATTTTGTCGGATATTTACGCCTTGGTTAGGTATTCAATCCAAGGCGTAAACTTAATTTACGCTTCATTTTCAAATTTTACGCCCCATTTTTTTTTTACGGTTTGGTTTGGCAATTTACGCCTCAGTTTTTTTTTGAGCAAACTCCATTTTTTTTACGCCCCAATTATTTTTTACGCCTCAATTATTTTTTACGCCCCAATTCATTTTTGTACGCCCCAATTTATTTTTTACGCCCCAATTTTTTATTTTACGCCCGGATTCATTTTTTTATGCCCCAATTCATTTTTTACGCCCCAATTCATTTTTTTAAACCCCAATTTTTTTGTTTTTCCGCCCCAATTTTTTTTTTCCGCCCGGATTTTTTTTTATGCCTTAATTCAGTTTTTCACGTCCCATTTTTCACGCCCCAATTCATTTTTTTACTCCCCAATTTTTTGTTTTACGCCCCGATTCATTTTTTTACACCCCAAATTTAAAAGGTAAAATTGTCCATTTTACAAGGGGTTTTTGATTTTGGGTTTTGATGACTCTATTTTGTCATGGGTTGCAGTGCCAACAAAAAGTATGTTGTGCCAAAAACAGCGCATTTTTTTTTTATGGTGGTGGTGACACTTATACAAATACAAGTTGGTAATGCAATGCCAAAGGAGAATATCTTTTTGGGTAGGAGATCTATGTGGGGTTGAAGAACATTTGGGTGTGCATGTCTCTCTTTTCACTATTCCACTGGTGAGTCCTACACCATAGTGCTATACTCTTGTAGATAAGGAACTAGCATGGAGTCCATCCTGTGCAAGCATTTGGAGCCAAAGAAAGCAAGTTATTATATCATGTTGCTCACCTGACTGCATTAAGTTTTGTCATCAGTAGTCAATGAACTAATGCCACTTCTGTGGATTCATGCTGCTTTAGTTTGGTACCACGTTTAAAAAAAAAAAAAATGTTTGAATCAAGTCTCAGATAGTTTGAGAATTTCAGATGAGTAGAGGAAAAGATAAGGCACCTAACCCGACAAAGATACGTTTATAATTTTATATGTTTATTAGAACAAAAAAAGGTTAATTTATCAATCAAAATTCCTGGCCCAGTGATTTATTTGTTAATTGTGTCACACGGTGCAAAGTGGTGTGTAACCCACACGGTATACATAGCATTTTCGTTTCGAATGAGTAATTCTACACTAACAAAGCTTTGCACCGTGTTTTACACCTTGGAAGGATCCAACGGTTTGGATGT
>JAJJMA010030183.1:0-18565 GCA_023529015.1 Papaver nudicaule
TTCGCCCTTGTGTAACTGTTTCTTCTTTAGGTTAGTCCGAGCTTTCGCTGTTGACTCTCTCGGCATGGTTAGGCTTTCTGGATGCGAGACACATGTTCCGAGGGGTTTTACCCCCTACACATTGAGCTGGGAATTCCTTTTCCAAGTTATGAGGTGTTTGGGGTTTAATGAAGTTTTCATAGATTGGATACACACTCTTTTGAAGTCTGCAAAAATCTCAGTTTTGGTAAATGGTGGACCTGCAGGATATTTTGGTGTGAGTAGAGGATTGAGACAGGGAGACCCACTCTCCCCTCTTTTGTTTGTTATTGCAGAGGATTGCCTGAGTAGAATGTTGAATAAAATGGTTATACAAAATGAGTTAATCCCAATGGTAAGCAGAAATGGTGTTAATCCAACTCATGTTCTATTTGCTAATGATGTGTTTCTGTTTTGTAATGGAGAAGAAAGGAATGTGAAGAAGTTGTTGGAGATTTTATAGGAGTACCAATCTGCTTCAGGTCAATTAATAAATAAAGATAAAAGTAAATGCTTCATAGGAGGGACAAGTGACACAAGAAGACATCAGATTGCTGCATTATGCTCTATGCCACTATCCACTTTCCCTGATAAGTATTTAGGAGTGTATTTGGTGCCTGGTGCTATTAAAACTCATCATGTATGGAGTGTAGTTGAAATGATGCAAGACAAGTTAGCAGGATGGAAGGGAAGGTTTATCTTTTCAAGAAAGGTTAGTTCTAGTCAAGCATGTGCTGTGTAGTATTCCAATATACAATATGTCAATATATAGGTGGCCAAGAAAAGTTTTGAAGACTTGTGAGAGAATCATTAGAATTTTTTTATGGTCAGGAGATCCAGCAGTGAGAAAAGTTGTTACTTTGAACTGGGATACTGTGTGTTCTCCAATGGAAGAAGGTGGTTTGGGGTTAAGAAAACTTGAAGTTATAAACAAGTCATTGCTCATGAAACTGCTTTGAAAAATTCAGACAGGATCAGATGAATGGGCAAGATTTTTCCAAGCCAAGTTTCAAGATAGGAGAGGAAAATGGATTACATACTATAAGAAGTCTTCCATTTGGCCATCTATCAAATGGGTCATGGAAGATGTACTTAATGAAACTAGATGGTTAATTGGGGATGGAGAGGATATCTCTGTTTGGGATGATGTATGGGTTAAAGAAAGAGCTCTTAGTGAAATATATCCAAACAATACATATATGTTGCTGCATAGAGAAATTAAAGTTGCTGATCTGTTGCTGAATGGAGAATGGGTTATACCCACAGAAATGCTTGATATATTTGATATCAGTGAGTTGCCAGTTGTGGATGGGAGAAAAGATAGAAGAATCTGGGCTTTTACTACTACTGGTGTTTTCACAGTTACTTCTGCAGCTGAGAGTATTAGAAAAAAATTCCCTAAACTTCAGTGGCCAAGTAAGGTTTGGAATGGGAGTATACATCCTAGCATCTCTAGCAATGTGTGGAAGATAGTCAGTGGTGTTGTTTCTACATATGACAACATGAAGAAGAGGAAATTTAAGCTGGCATCTAGGTGTGTTTTTTTGCAAGTGCAATGAAGAAAATATGGATCACTTATTCTGGTACTGTAACTATAGTGAATTAACCTGGAAATGGTTAGGTGGTATGTTTGGTTTTCTCAATCCTAATCTTTCAAAGACATTCTCCTTTTTGGTCAAAATAAAAGTCCTGCAGTCAAAGAAATTTGGAGAGCTGCTGCTATGATAACTTTGAGAGAGATCTGGTTTACCAGAAATAAAATGATCTTTGAGAATGTGGCATATAATGAAGTTGTGTTGAGGAACAAAATTATCAACTTGACTGCAGAAAATGAGGTAAGGATGAAGGCAACAATGTGGAATACTTCATATGATTTACAGATCCTAAAAACTTTTGACATGAAGTGCAGAAAGGTTAAAGACTTCAGAGTGGTTGAAACTTACTTCAAATTGCCACAGATTCACCAACTTTTACTGTGTTGTGATGGAGTTTCTAGGGGTAACCCCGGTGCTGCTGGATATGGAGTGATTGGCAGAGATAATCTTGGTGGCTGTGTTATGGCTATAGCAGGAGGTATTGGTAAGCTACTAACTACATGGCAAAAGTGATTGCCATTCTTTGTGCAGGTGAGTGGGTAGTTCAAAATGGGTTCAGAAACTTAGTGTTTAGAACTGATTCTAAAGCTGCAATGATGGTATTTATGAGCCAAAAGGTACCATGGTTTGCTCAGACTAGATGGAACAAGATTTGTGACAGTGTTGAGACTTGGGAGTTTGTGCATACATTTAGAGAAGCCAACTTCTCTGCAGATAATCTTGCAAAAAAAGGTGGCCTGCTTAGCAAAGGAGTGCAAACAGTTTACCAAGCCAGTTTTTCTGTTTTCTTTAGAATTTCCTGATAAGCCTTATTATAGGTTTGTCTATAAGTAGTTCTAATTGTGGTCTCTGTATTTGGTTGTATTCTGTTTTTGCACTTTTTGTTGTTTTTGTTTCTTCTCTTTGGTTGTTCCTTCTGTAATAACTTTTGTGATCAATAAAATTGTTATTATTGAGGAAAAAAAGAACATCCACAGCTGCATTCTTTTTGATAGTATTTGAATGCACTGTATGTATGCATCCTTCTCTGCAAGTATTCAGTGCACTGCAATCCTTGTTATTGTCTTTCTTTTAGTAGCAAACTAATTTTTGTCTAACCAACCTAGATTTGGATTCATTCCATGGGACCGTAAGTGGGTGCTTCTTGGCCTACCATTCTTCTGGCTCTTGGTTGGTACTGAATGTTTTTGATATTTGGTCTCGACGTCTTACACTAAGTAGCATGACCCTCGTAAAAGAAAAACTGAGCTCCCATGAGCTGAGTTAACAACTGGTGACATATTCAACAATTACCTCAGGTCACGTCTTGGAGGATTGGATCTCATCAATAGCCTACATAACAGAGGCCAAGGTTGTAGACTATTTTTGTCCAGTTGTCTAGTTCTCCTCATTTGCCAGTTTAACGTTCAAACAGTCCGAATATAAATGTAGCTGAGCTGAAGGAAAGAGGCAATTAGCTGTGTTTAACTTTCAAGTAAACAAACAAACAGAAATTACACTTGCTGATGACAAACATCAAAATGTGCTCTATTTGCCTACAATGAGGAAAAAAAACCTGGTTGTTTCAGTATGGTGCGCGGATAGGAAACTAGTCGAGAAGGTATTACAGGGCCAGGTACGTAGCCGAACACTCTTATCTGCATTTTTATAGCAGTTCAATGATTGAAACTCTATTTACTTTTTTTGAGCACCTGATAATTTTGATTGGAGTCCCATTACAGCCATCAATTAGACAACTATTAAGGATACTAATTTTAGTTTATCCTCTTACCGCAAATAAAGCCTCAAACCATATTCACGAATGAGCATTCTCTATCAGTATAAAACTATTAATCGATCAACTCGTTATCCTTCAATCCCATTCAACAATCACAATAATAAAAAGATCAATATGAAGTTCACCAGCTTATCAAACTCGGTTCCTGTTTTCTTAACTAGTCTGTTTATTTTCAGCCTCTATGTTGATAAATGCGATGCTACGTTTTGGCCTTATATTAAAGCAATTGAAATTGAAGGCTGCAAGTTCCGTCCCTTTGTCACCCCTCCAGGCTCCACCCAAATGCTGTTTCTCGCTGGATCAGGTAAATAATTTTCATTCTTCTTTAGAGTTTTGTAAATACCTTGAGTGTGAAAATGGGTACTTTTTCCGCACAGGGGTGAAAGAGGAGTTTGGTGATAGCAAGAGTATGAAATACAGTAGTTGTGCGATCTACTTGCAGCCAACATGCATTGCCTACCTTGCCAAAACATGGGCAGAGAAAAAAGTTGTCGATATAGCACAATCTCTAAACTTTTTCATGGATATTGCTACAGGTAACTTGGTCACTTTTATGTACAGCCGTATTAAACATTTTTGCATAAATATTGTAAGAAATATAACACCAGAAAGTAATTGATGCAGGTCCATTTGAGAAATATTGTAGGATAACAATGTTAGAATCAGCAAAAGGAGAGGATTATGCGGCAATGATAACTAAAAATTGTGAAGAGATGTTAAAAAATTCGAATAAATACACAGAGACGGCAAAGGCTGCCCTAACTAAGTTCACTGAGGCCTTTAATGGACGAACTTTGGCCAGTGGTTCTTCTATTCACGTTACAGTATCCACCTCCAATTCTGTTACTGTAAGGAAAATTCTTGCCATTCCAAATGCAATATATATGTTTCTAAACCAGGTTAAATAATGGTCATATATTAAGAAACAACTTCTTCTTTTTTTGTCGGATGTTCGTCTAAGAAAACACCACTGGTCAGGTGGTATGTCATTTCAGATTTCTGTAGCCATTGTATGACATTTTGGTGGTACAATTTTTCTTTTAGCATTGGTACTGATAGTTTGTTATTGTTTTGTGGCGAAATCTCGAAATCTTAAAGCTGGCGTTCACGGAGGATGGTTCGGTTCCAAAACAGGGAGATGTAACATTAAATTGCAAGGAGGTTGGAGAAGCGTTTCTGATGAGTACCATTAGCCTGCATTCAACAATTAGGGAATCTATGGGAAGTCGTATTTCTGGTCTCTACAAGTCTAAATTTAATTTTGATTCCAAGGACAACATCAATGTGGATATAGGCAAATCTAATTTCCATCTGGGCATAGGCACACCTAATTTCAACTTGGGTACAGCCAAATCTATATTCAATTTGGGTACAGACAAACCTACTGTCTAAAAATTTAGTCTAATAGTGCTACTAGAGTATATGAGATTCTAAGCTCCCTTGAATAAAAGTGGAGGAATTAGTCGCAGTATTCATCACTTCTTCATGCATCATGGTGTTTCTGTAACCTTTAACCTTTTTGTTTTTCGTGTATCATTATGTACATTTCTAAGAATCTTCATCTGATTGAGGATTCCGTTAGTAATTTCAGTCACAAGTCTGAATACATTTTCGCAACTTGAAGGATATTTGAACCTGATATGTCGTCTTTCTTTCTAAGTTCTTACTCAAGGTTTTCTTGACTCTACTGTTTCTTGGTTCTTACTCAGTTGGGACTTGGGATTAGAAAACTCATTTCGCTGTTAAGTTGAATATTCTTTCTTTGTTTTTGTTAAATTTATTGGCCATGGATATGCATTATGGCTCTAAAAGAAATGAAATCGTTGATGATTCACGATATGCAATACCGACACTTCACCAGTAGGCTCCTATTGAAATCTAGGTAAAGTCAAAACCTTGATTGCCAATTAAGCATCACTGATTTGCTTAATGATCCCACTTTCTCTTGTTTATAATTAACTCTTTGTCTCACGTAGTGGGTTAATGATCCCCCTTTCCATCCTTGCTTACGATGGCTACCCACTTTTGCCTACTGAAGCTGACTAAATCGCCTGTAACTCCACTGTCAAATCAGATTTACAAACCGTTATCTTTGTTGGAAATTATTGTCACTTTCGACAAATAAAACATCCTTCTCAGCTCAGCTGAAACAGATACCTAGATTTCTCTAGAGTTGTGTTTTGATACATTCCTTCGACGCATTATTTGCTCGTATCTATGATGTCGCACATATTTAGATATCCAAAGACTGAAGTTCTTAAAAGATGTGCAATTGGCATAATTGGTGATGGATATGTTTACCTGACTAAGAACATGGTAGACTAGACAGACCCAAGATACATCATCACAACCAGAGATGTTTCCCATGCAGCTAAAAAATAGCGCATCTTTTTGTCGACTTTGGCCTTGGCTAAAGTTTATTTTGACAATTCCTAAAAAAGAAAAGCGCATACAAACAGATAAAACACCCCAAAGAGTCAAAGACTTAGTAAAGTAAGTAGGGCTGCACATGGATCGGTTTGGTTCGGTTTTATGCCCAGCCATCGCCATCACCATAATCTTCGGTTTTTCAATTCTTGCACTATCACCATCGCCATTGATCTTTGGTTTGGTTTTAAAACCGTACCGAGTCGGTTCGGTTTTTGTGAAAACTGGGAGATTAATAATTATTAAGAAGAAGAAGAAAGTACTTGATTTGATAGTACTTGATTCGATGGAGGAGAGTTGCGGTGCTAGTGGTTGTATCGTTGCAGAGAAGGTGATAAAGAGATGAGTACGGAGAGAAAGTACTTGATTTAGGGTTAATAACTTAAATATATAGTATGATCAATGGTTAAAATTGATTTAGATCTAAAGGTTCATATTAATCGGTGTGCACCGTGGTGTCTCAGTTCGGTTATATGCCCAGTCATCACTATAATGCTCGGTTTTTCAATTCTTGCACCATCACCATAACCATCAACCTCGGTTCGGTTCGGTTTTTACAATTTTCGGTGCGGTTTGGTGCGGTTCACCACGGTTTCGATTTTTTTGTGCAGCCCTAAAAGTAAGTGTTTTCTTTCCGATTACCATGAACCTCAAGACCCAATCTTGGTAACAACTCCAATAGCAAAAAGACAACCTTTTAAGATCTCGCTCATACACAAACTCGTAGCCATAGCATAACCATGGAAGTGTTACATCATGTTTGTTTGAATCTGATTTGAGGTTCGAATTTGACTCGACATTTAACTTGGCTCACGTGAGATGTTATATTATTTATTTTTTCATTTTTTTTTTTTTTGATATTTAACTCGAAGTCTGATTCAAGTATAAATCTGACTTAGAAGTATTTGAGTTAGGAATGATTTTATGTATGATTTGTTGGACACACACGATACAACCTCGAAAATAAATACCTTCAAGACTGAAAAAATATCGTATAGCCGTCGAACATCTTATATGAACTATCCTAACACTTTAATAATAATAAATCACGAGAATGATCCTGACCCAGATGATAATATCGTCTACAATCATTTGGTTTAGGTGGAAGAAAATAATAATCGATTTTAGACGCATCATATTAAAAAAAATTACTGGCGTACGAGGTTTGTAAATCTGAAGAAGTATTTTGGTATATTTCTACATTTTTTTTGTATGAAATTTAATAATTTATGATTTCATGTGGTCTTTAAGGCTCAAAAAAATCTTACCATTAATGCATTTAACGAGGTTATTCATTTAGCCCCTTTGTCCAAGGTAGAACCAAAGAAAATTATCCATTTAGCGAGGTTATTCATTTACCGAACATTAATTTGTCGAGGACTTACAATATCATACTAGATTGAAAAGTTATCAATAACTCCACTATTTGATAATTTTTGGGTCAGATGTAATAAGTCAAATTCAGAAATAACGAGTCGAATCCTGATAAGTCAGATACAAACAAATTAGTTGAGTCAGGAAAAACAAACAACTTGTAACTCTTCCTTTGATGGGAGATTGGGAGCTATATGATGGAAATTGGAACTTGAGATTAAGTTTGTAGGATATTAAGGGTGGAATCAACCAATATGTAACGCTACCCTTTGTGGCAAATGTAGATCCAGTATACTCTAGATTCGAGTGTGAAAGAAAAAAACCTTCACTGTCAGAGGCACCTAAGGCAACCGCAAAAGCGCTCAAGGTGCACAATTTATAAAGTGGGCGTCTCAGAAATAATGCGCCTGAAGCGCCTAACGTGTGAGCTGTAAAACAAATTTAGACACCTCGGGGCACCTAGGTATTTCTTGTGTGAAGAGACCATGTCGCGCATGGCTTAGCCTCGGGCTTCCCACAACATAGGCCATAAGGGTGAAAAGGTTTATAAGTATCATTATCTATTGATACCGATGTGATACATCTGTGTGTTCAATTGATCTCACAATGTGTTAAAACGACTACAATCTCTTTATTGTTGAATGGTATTCATGGTCTAAGACGAGGACTGCATCAAGGTGATCCATTTTCCGCATACTTATTTATCTTATGTATGGAAGAAATATTATGCCAAGCTGAATTGCAAAAAATTCATGGTATGAAGGTAGCGAGTAAAAGTCCAAATATACACATTTTACTTTTTATTGATGACGTACTTCTCTTCTACAGGCTAAGCCAACTGAACTCAGGTATATATCTACTTCAGGCCCCCCCCCCCCCTTTGGAAGCTCTTAAATACTATATTGCCAGTCAACCAGATTATATTATCCTACATGTCAAGGAGATACTTTGTGTCCAATGTGTCATCGGGCTCCTGAAACAGTTTCTCATCTACTGTTTCATCACAACTTTACTAGAGCTGTATGGTTTGCTTCTTCTCTAACCATTCATTTTCCAATTTTGCAATGTCGAGATTTCTCTCAGTGGATGTTTCAGTGGTTAGATAAAAAGAATCTGCTACATTTTGGAGATACAATGAAGATTCACTATATCTTCTATATCTCGTGGCCAGTTTGGAGAAAGACATGCTCAACAATATTCCAGCAACAATACACTCAGCTGATCACCATTGATCAATAGATTCAACACTGTTCTAAGAGATATCAATTGTAGTCTACATCCTCAAATTAATTATGTTACTTATGTATTGCACAATCAATACCTCGTCGGCACCCCCTACCTGCGGGCTAAAGTTTAATCTTGATGCATCTGTGTTGCGTAATAATTATGTTGCAGGTATCAGTATAAAATTCGTGATAATGCAAGGCAATACATTGAAGGAATGGGTTGCCTCCGACCAACCAGAGAAGTAACACAAGCTGAACTGTGCGGGCTCCTTCATGCGATGCAATGGGCATATCAATTAAACTATCAACAAATTATCTTTGAAGGCGTCAATAAGGCTGTTATGGATCTCTTTAAATCTCCTAATGCAATTTTTTTTTTTTAATAGAAAAATCTTATGTTACATTGACTGAGTCGATACAGGATCAGACTTGTTACATATTTGACTGGACCAGTAAACATCAGAACTTAAGAGACATACATCAAAGGTAGAGCTACTCCACTGATTCAAAAGATCAGATTTACCAGCTCCAACCATTACAGGGACTTTCAAACATAGAACAATGTTAAATGACATTGTTTGGACTGTTCTAAACAAGTCCAAACCGAATAGCAAAACTAATAGCAGAGCTAGGATCATGAAATGATCCAACCATTTCTCAAGGGTTTTAATAACAAAGTAACAAAGGTAACCAAAGTCATTTGGAACAGTGTGAGTCGGTAGATATCTACCTAGATCGGCCGGAATTGGTGCCGGAATCGGTATTGGAGTCTCGGATTTGTAAGTGATCATTGTTGTTGTCGATGTAGAATCAGTTGTCGATGCTATTAGAATCGTTGTTGAAGTTGCTGCCGGTGATATTGTTGCTTGAGTTGCTGCTGTTGTTGTTGATATGAATGGTTTTGTTGCTGATAGTGAAAAAGTTCTTCTGTGAAGAACCCGTCTCCAAACCACAATCATCAAATAGTAGCAGCGATCAAACAAAGTAAACAAAGAGCTCTCAATCAAAAGAACCCCCAAACTAGAACCCTAAAAGTAAGATCTAGAGCAGAGAAAATAAAAGATCGATCAATTAAAGAAATGCTAGAAGACTGGAAGGTTAAAGGCAAGGCAAATGAACGATCAATGAAGATTTTACCTACTCAGATCCGCTCCAAAGGAGCAAATCTGAGCAGAAGAGACTCAGGGGGCGTTTGAGAGAAATTTTTTGCTAATACGATGGTTTACTGGGTGGATTCTCCTCTTATTTCTAGTTGTCGGTCTTTGTTACTAAACCATGTAAACTGGTAATGTGTGTATGTACGTACCCCGTAGATGTAACAAAGTTGTGGATCCTCTGGCTAAACATGTCAGAATAAATAACTTATAGCCTGTTTGGATACACTCAGAAGCAACTTTTCGACTTCTCGAAGCAAAAAAATCAAAAGTTATTATATGCCAACACGATTTCAGAATGACTTCCGGAAGCAAAACATATGTGTTCATGATTTCTAGAATTGACTTCTGGTTCTGTATCCAAACATGTTGTTAGCACCGGGTGGCGAGAGGAGAAAAAAAAGCAGAAAAAAAAAAAAAAAAAAAGTTAAACTTGAAAAAGCAGGGTTGTTGGATAGTCACTATCCTAACAGAACAATAAAAATAAAAATATCGTAGTGCCGCAAGCCTACGTGTCAGCCTATACACGCTGCACACCGGAAATGACTCCTTTTAATGAAGTGTATTGAAAATGTCATATCAGTTTCTTTCCTTTCTATTAACAAACAAAAAAGCTATCTTCTTTTCTTCAATTCATTTGTCTACTCAAACTTCAATATATTTCGTCTGTTACTTTCTCTCTCACTTTATACCCGAAATCTATACTGAAACAACAAACCCCATTTCATGTTTTTCTCCACAAGTTTCAAAAGGATTATCAGAAGAAGGATGAAGGGTGAAAACGAGAAGAAACAGAGGCACAAAATCTAAGTTTGTGTGTCACTGAATCAAAAGAAAAGGTCAAACTCTTTCTTATTCTTTAACTGAATTTCCTGTATTTGATTTTTACTGCAATTGTTATAAACCCTAGAATTGAGCTCTGAAAAGACAGTAAATTGTTCAATTTGTCCATTTTTAATTTTATCATGTTGTGTGTGAGAAGTTTTAAACCTTTGGTGTGGGTTTTGTTTCTGTTTTGTTTGGTAAGTTTGACAAATGGATTTGATCCAATAGACAATTACCTTATAGACTGTGGATCAAATACTGATACTTCTGTTGATAGTCGTGTTTTTCGTGCTGATAATTCTGGTTCTCAAATGCTTTCAACTGATGAAAATATCATGGCAAACACTACTGCGAATTCAATTTCGGCTACTACGGGTTTGCGTCTATATCAAACAGCTAGAATCTTTAAAGGAATGTCTACTTACAAGTTTCGGATACAGAATAAGGGTAGACATTGGATTAGACTGTATTTCTATCCTTTTGTGTATCAACAATACGACATGAGTCGAGCAACCTTTTCTGTTTCTGCTCAACGGATTGTTATCTTAAGTAATTTCCAGCCTAAGAATGGTTCTGCAGTTAAGGAATTTTCGTTAAATGTTTACTCGGACGAACTTATTCTTGAATTCGCGCCTTCAAAGGATTCCTTTGCTTTTGTAAATGCGTTAGAAGTTGTTTCAGTCCCTGCGGAACTCATCCCGGATGGAGCTCAGACTTTTGCTCCAGTTGCAAGATACCAGGGTTTGTCGCAACAGGTTTTAGAGACTGTTTATAGGGTAAACATGGGTGGACTTTTGGTTTCCCCTTCTAATGATACTCTTGGTCGAACATGGTTGTCTGACCAGAACTTTTTGCTCACCAAAAATCTGGTCAAAATGGTATCAAATATTCCTGCTGTGGCATATGTGTCTGGTGGTCCTACCCGGGACATTGCTCCTGATTCTGTGTATGGTACTGCCTCAGAGATGAACTCCGGAAGTGACCCCAACAGCAATTTTAACGTTACATGGGATTTCGACGTGGATACTGGCTTCCAGTATCTGATTCGGTTACACTTCTGTGATATAGTTAGTGTCTCTCTTCACCAGCTTTACTTCAATGTGTTTGTGAATGCCTCGATTGTCTTCCAAGATCTGGATCTTAGTACTATGAATAACCGCCTCGGTACTCCATATTTTGTGGATTTCGTTACTGGATCAAGTGCAAGCAACAAACTCAGAATAAGTCTCGGCCGCTCTTCGTTGAGGGATGTCTCTCCTAATGCCATACTGAATGGGCTGGAGATTATGAAGATGAACAGTTCTTTGACCGGCCTTGGTCCTGCCATTCCTGCAACAGCTCCTAAAAAGAAAGTTGGTTTGATAGTGGGACTTGTCCTTGCAGGTGTATTTTCCATAGTAATGCTGGCTTTAGTTCTCTTTTTCTTAATGCGAAGAAGAAAGGTAACTGGAGATGACCAGAACTCGAAAATATGGATGCCATTCTCCATGATTGGAGGAAACTCCCATAGCTTGGGAAGCAAGTTATCTAACGGAACTATTGAAAGTACTGCATCAAATCAAGGGTACAGGTTTCCTTTTGCTGTAATGCAAGACGCTACTAATAGCTTTGATGAAGGTTGGGTAATTGGTGTCGGTGGTTTTGGGAAGGTCTACAAAGGAACTCTAAAAGACAGCACAAAAGTTGCAGTAAAGAGGGGAAATTCTAAATCTCAACAGGGTTTGGCAGAGTTTCGAACAGAAATTGAGATGCTATCGCAGTTTCGTCATCGGCATCTAGTTGCATTGATTGGATACTGTGATGAAAGAAATGAGATGATCCTTGTTTATGAATATATGGAAAATGGGACTTTGAAAAATCATCTTTATGGTTCTGAGCTACCCAGTTTGAGTTGGAAGCAAAGACTAGATATTTGCATTGGATCAGCTAGAGGACTCCATTATCTTCATACTGGTTATGCAAAGGCTATTATCCACCGTGACGTTAAGTCTGCGAACATTTTACTTGATGAAAATCTCATGTCGAAAGTGGCAGATTTTGGGCTTTCGAAGGCAGGGCCAGAACTTGATCAAACTCATGTTAGTACAGCAGTGAAAGGGAGTTTTGGGTATCTAGATCCGGAGTATTTTAGAAGGCAGCAGTTGACAGAGAAATCGGATGTGTACTCATTTGGAGTAGTTCTATTTGAAGTTCTTTGTGCAAGACCTGTTATCGACCCATCACTTCCTAGGGAGCAGGTGAATTTAGCAGAATGGGCATTGAAATGGCAAACAAGTGGTCGGTTAGATCAAATAATTGATCCAAATCTTGCAGGAAAAATTAGAGCTGATTCCTTGAGGAAATTTGGAGAAACAGCCGAGAAATGTTTAGCTGAATATGGTGTTGATCGACCCACTATGGGAGATGTGTTATGGAATCTTGAGTACGTACTTCAACTTCAAGATGCAGTGGTTTCACATGATCCTGATGAAGATAGTATAAATCGAATTGGTGAACTTTCTCCACTAGTTCACAATGTAAATCTCATGGATAGTAATACAAGTATTACTGATCGACACCAACATTTTGCGAATTCTATAGACGGTTTGGACGACGTCTCTGAAAGTTCGATGAGTCAAGTATTTTCACAGATAGTAAAATCCGAAGGAAGGTAATAGAATGAAAATGTCACATATTTGATTTGTAGTTTCTTACATTTTGTTATGTTTCCAAATTTCGAGTTATACTGAAGGCTGTTTCCTTCTTTTGAATCTAATTGTTAATAGTGCAGTTTTCTCTTTTTTTATCTTCTTGATATACTTACAAAGTGTTATAGTTGTTAGTCCCCATTTTATGATTCATCCTGAGTCATACTATCTGTATCATCTCGTACTTGTGAATTTGTTATGTTTGAAGTTTGAATTACTATGTCACTTTTTTCTTTACTGAACATCTGTATCTTTGATACCTAGTAACTTTGGTTGTCTTGTACGATTCAAATAACTTTGGTTGTATTGCTGGAGTCGGGAACCCGCATTGGCTTATCTGGAATACACATGCCACTATAATTTGTAAATGCAGGTCTGCATTGCACAGTGGGGATATGGCATGGCCTGTTCCAGCTCCGTAGCCATATACTGTACGTAGAGGCTACTATCTATCTCCACACCCTTGAGCCTGACTCCATGGAGTTTAATTCCATCTATACTTACAAAACACAAGTGTTTGTTGTGTCATGGGACGGTCAGGATACCTTTGAAAATTCTGAGTGGTGGTTAGGATCTTCTAATCCCTCCCAGTGTTGAACCCTATGATATGATCTAATGGTGTTTATCATATGCTTGCCACGTAGGCATTACTTAGTAATTCACTTCAACCGCGAAATAAGTTCCCCTTTCCCCCTTTTCCTCCCATCGACCGCCTCCACTTCCTAACGGCAAATGTGGCTTTAGTTCTTCTCATCTTCTTCTGCCTGAACCCTCGGATATTTGTGTAACCGAACTTTAGATTAATTCCTCCAATTGAATCCTGCAATAACGATCCAGTGAAAAAAAAGGCTGCTTTGATTTCACCTGTGACTATAAATTGATTGATTTGATTCGGATGGAGCATCCAGCTCCCCACGTTCGCCTTGTAAGTTGTTTCTCTTGCTTCCTTTGTCACCAAAATCTGTTTTATATAGCATTCGGAATCTTAATTTTATGTTTGTGTATGCTGTTTTGTGAACCCTAATTTTGTGGTGTGACTTCGTATTTAGCTGAAAGTACAAATTCAACACACCAAAGATTAATTTGGGGGTGGAAGCAATCAGAAGTCAATTTGAGGTTAGTTTCTTACCTTCTTAAGTTTTCAATTCTGATTTTTTCTTCATGTTTTTGATGTTTCTTTGGTTCATTATTTTTCTCAAAGAAATCTGCAATAGTTCCTGGAATATTTTTTCATTTCCCAAATATTAAATTAATTTATATATTTTTCATTCATCATTTTGTATTTGTAGATATATTCGAGGAATTAAAACCCACAAGTACGCTTCACACAAAATATTATAGATTGATGAAACTCATGATCATATCTCATTCATTCTTAATATATACCTTTGTTAACTCTTTTGGTATTTTTAACTTATATATAGGTTTGGGTTGCAGGGGGTGGATGAGAAAGGTACAAGCACCACAACATTTACAACAACTCGATACGTTTGTTCTTGCACTCTTAATTCTGAGCAACCTCATAAATGAAGTTCGGGTGTACCCACGTTCAGCTGTCTATGTGGATCCAAAGTGATAGGGGTAGGCGTAATGTTCTCAACTTGCAAGATGGGTATGTTTGGCCATGCTTGACGAAACATATCATATTTGATTCTGTAAATATTTGCCTCCAAAAAGTTAGACTAGGTAAGAGTTATCAAAGATATATGCATGAATTTGATGTTGTATGTACTAATGCAACTTCTGAATGTTTTCATGTGCAAGCCAACACTAACTAGAATCATTCCTGAATGTATTTGGTATTGCCTAGCAGGACAAGAATGTTGCAATTAGGCGGTTGCTGACGACGAGGACACGTGGTGCAACAAATGTGAGGAGAAAATGGAGTCACCAGTACCTGGGTAAATCTCATTGCAGCTACAATTATTTAGACATGTTCGGACTGCGGAGTAAGATAAATATAGTTTCATACAGGAAGGAATCGATGCGAATGGTAACCACTAAGTAGGTAGAAAACGTAAGGTATATCTCTTACAATACAAGCCCTCATAAGCACTAATATCTTTCTTGAGATTCTATGGTAACTTCCATTGGATGCTTTGGTAGAGGTTCATAAACCAACCTTAGAGGAACATCAAATTCTAATCGACGACCTGTCGTTGTCTGATTTCAGACCCTCTCATGCAGCCACATATTTATCGGTGTGGGAAAAGTAATATTCTATGAGTACCATTACCACAGTCATAGCTTATCTGTACGTGGAATAGCATCAGTTTTCAACATAACATCAACTTCCTTTTATAGATTCTGTTATTGGTTTTGGATTTTTACTTTCCTTTCTCACTTATCTGATTTTATATTATGGAATCTATAAGTACAAAAGGAGTACAAGGTTTGCAATAGGTAATACAGGCTGCAATAGATTTGGTCCAGCTTTATTGGATTGTAGTCCTTATGTTTGTGCGTTAGCTGTTTGATGAAATGGATGAAAGGTATATATTTACGTCCTGCTCGGTTGATTATAATAATGTTTGTAGGAATTACCATCACTTCCGTGTAAACTACCATTGTTGTGTTTGCTAATATTTAGTCTGAACGGTTCTCTGTTGTCGTGCACAGGGTGCCTTATAGATTAGTGATTTTGAGTTCAATGTGGAGGGTGATATCTGTAGATGGATTTAGTTAGTATTAATATGTTCAGTCTTTGGTTCCTGAAGAGGCCTCTGTGATAGACATATCAATACCAACCAAATTCAGTTATAGTATTTGGTGCGTATTTGTTTATCGAGATGTTGAACACGAAGCTAGGTTAGACTATATCCACCACACAGATGCCTACCAAAACTTGGCATAACATTAATACACGATTACTAGGACCCGGTGAATTTTTTTTTTTTTTTGATGTCTCAGAGACCTATTGATATGTCACATATCAATGTAACTGTACAATGATGTCTGGGGGATCTCATTATTTGAATGTTCTGCAGGTGGAAAAAACCAGGGGTGGGAAAGTTTGCATCTCGGTTTGTCGTTCCAAGCTTGGAGCTGCAGATTTCAGGGAAACATGCAACCATCAATGTATGACACAAATTGTGTATTTTGTATTTTTATTTATTAATACTTAGTTTTTACAGTTGGATTTTGACTGCTGAAATTTGAAGTATATGGTTTGATGACAGATGTATTGCAGCTAGCTGAAACTGTATGCAGTTGCAGAATCCAATTTTGTGGTAAATAACCAATTTTGCCTACATTTTCCATTTGATTTTTTTGTCAATGTGTTGTTTGAGGAAATGTCCCTAAGATACTAAAACTAATTTATATAGTAAGATGAGGCATGAAGTCGCATACAACCAGCTAAGAATTAGATATGTCATTGTTTGCTAATATGAGTGTATAGCTATAGTTTGCTACTGACACAATATTTTTTTAAAGCTTCTAATTGGGAGGGGTCTAATGTTTATACCTCATCTTTGTGTTTGCTATTTCCTCATTTTCTTAAAATGATGTTCCTGTTAACAACTCACTCTATTTAAAATCATGTTTTTATGCATTCTACATTACATCTCAGATGAAGCTTTTCCTTCTTTAGATTAGTTTTCAATTTGATCACATCCATTGCAAAAGCAAGAAGTCTAGCTAAGTTGTGATCGTTGGCCCGATATGTGATATATATAAATGTGCCGTTTCATTTGAACACCGAGTACAAATGGATTCTTCCAGCTTTTAGACCCCGTAAAATCCCAAGACTCATCTAGCAGGCTAAATGTCAAAAGCTGGAACGTAATTTAAGTCGTGAGTCAGTTAATAAACTTTGCTCTTTCTAATTATATTTCCGTTATTTAGATTGTTTGTTTGAGTTTCATTTAATCCCTGATGTTGGGTTAAATGCCTGCTGCTATTACTTACAATTATGTTTCGTTTTAATACACAGATTCTTAAATGACAGTCGTTAATTCGCACTCTTGCGTTTCCAACTGCAGATGGAAAACCTAAATATCTTACCATCTCAGGCTTCCTCGGTTCCCATTTATCTTCCAATATCACCAAAGGTTGCGTCGCTGCTGTGAAAGCTTATCAAACAATTATGTTTTATTTTGATACAAGGATTCTTAAATGGCAGACGTTAATTTGCACTCTTGCGTTTCCAAACTGCAGATGGAAAACCTGAATATCTCACTGTCTCAGGCATCCTCGGTTCCCATTTATCTTTCAATATCACCAAAGTTTGTATCATTGCGGTGAAAGCTTATCAAAGAAGTGTGGCCAAGACTTGGATTCATAATGGTTTTCTTCGGTGGTCCAATATGAGCTTATCAAAGTCGCGATGTACAAAACATCATTTTTGTTATTGCAGGTTCAGGAATCATGTACTGTTAGTGTATTACATTGTTAGAGCAAGCACTATGGTGCCATAAGCTTTCTCTATTGAATAGAGAAAGGGGAAGGCAGAAATGTCGAAAAAATAGCAACCACGGTGGTCTTAGCTATTTAGAGACGGAAATTGGATTTTCGTCCCATCCCAATTACGGGAATTGGATTTCCGCACAGAAGATATTAGAAGGATTTTTTAAAATTTTACGGGAATTGGATTTCCGCCTCGCTTCTCTATTGCTATTGCCTGCTACGGATTGGTAGCAGGCAATAGAGAAGTCCATCTCTATGTCTATTCAATAGAGAAATTTTGCACCATAGTAGTTGCATTTCTCTATTCAATAGAGAATTCTCTATTAATAGGGAACCATAGTGCTTGCTCTTAGGCCTCCCATGCATCTGCAATAAAACGGAAAAGCATCGCATACTTTTTTCTTTGTACATTAGACTTTCATCTACTGTAAGGGAGTAACTTAATATCTTGAACTGTAAGGGAGTAACTTAATTTTTGGCCTTGACCTTTCTTTTCCCTATATTTTCTTCATTTTCTGATTTTAAAATTGTAATTATTCTAGCAACTACTAATTTAAAGAAATGCATAAATGATTGTATAACTTCTTTGTAGCCTTATCTACTGGAGTACAATTAAAGCAAACAGACAAGGTGTTTGTCTATTTGTCAGATACATTTGCCGTAGGAACGGATATCAACCTTTTTTTTTTCTACTTAACACAATATGTTTAGAAACCTGATAGTCTTTTGAGTTGCTATACTAATCCACAAAATCCTGTGATATAAAAAACTGAGCAGTAAGCTAGATTATTTTTAGTTGCATTAGTGCAGAAACAAATTTTGTAGATTTTATTAATCGGTGATTAGTGAATGTTTGATGCCAGCTTATGTGAAATAGCCCGTGCCGTAACGGCACGGGTCACTCCCTAGTATTACACATACAAGCTTGGCAATTGAAACGAGTAAACCTCATTTCGGATACGCACTGCTACAATAGTTTTGGTGACTTTGGTCCCTCATTCCCGGTCATTCCCAGGATAGCAGACGTGCCTCTGGTCAGATGGCTCTTGGATGCAAGTCTGCAAGGAAGTTGTTG
>JAJJMA010030198.1:0-16489 GCA_023529015.1 Papaver nudicaule
ATGCAAAATTACTCCTGTGACCTCCTCGCCAAAAACCACCATCAACAAGGAGAAATTCCGAGTCTCAGTTCACCGTACGGTTCGGGAACCGTCGTTTTCCAGAATAGGGTTTAACTTGGATCCGCTGGAAGTTCTGGGCTGGGCCAGTACTTAGACGTGTTATACGCCCTCAGCTATAATCTACCAGACTCTTGCTCAAGAGTTCTCCTTTAGATTCACCCATATCCAACAAGTGATTTTCAAGCAAACCATTGCAATGTACAAATGGTATCGAATCTATCTCATGCATTCTTGTAAACTTAGTATTCGTGGGAACAAATACCAACATAACTCATGGTCATGTAGACAAGAACACGATCTCAATCGTTATTAGTATCACTACTAAAGTAGCCGACTATTTCGAAAGATAGAGTAAGTAGAATAGAAGAATTTCCATAAAAGTCATAACTCCTACTAACCTTTTGTCGATGAAGAATAATTGATGTCTTCTTTATATTCACAGTCTTCGTCTTCAAGGTCTCTACTACTTGGTCCATATCCCAATTCCGAAATCTAAACTCTAATAGGCTAAATCAAGAATTGTATTTTGACACCTAAAACTGACAACCAGCTTGACATACCAACGCTAGTGGGTTTGACTGGACAATGCCCTAACAATCTCCCCCTTTGTCAATTTTACTGACAAAACCAATTTACATATGGATTCAAAAGATATACAATTAAGTACTAACCAGATGTATCTTGATTTCTTGAATTCTTCAACTTCTCCCTTGAGTCTTTATGTGTTCATTTAACTCTTGTTGATGAATCCGTAGACAGCAGCTACAACATATCCAGCTCAAACAACCACGAAGGTACGCTCAAGCTTACATGGCTTAATATGCTAATCCCACATGTTGTTTGTGCAAAGAGTAAGAATCTGAGCAAACTTTAAAGTTTGTGTATCAAAACTTTTAAAGTGATTCTACTCATTCCTGATATGAAGCTTCTTCTCAGCTTTAATTACTTCCCCTTACTTGATACTTTGAATAAGCACATGTCGTTCTCCCCCTATGGTTATGAACCACACGAATAAGAACCATATGTATTATCCCCCTATTTGTCACAAAAATATGCCAAAGTAGTTCGAGACTAGGGTTTCATAAACCTATGAAATAGGTTAAGCTAAGTACTCACATACCAAGTTTAAGATGACATAACTAGGAAATCAGAACGATGATCTCTAAGTTGATTCATCTTTGGAGAATTATATATACACTTTTCTCCTAATATTCCACAACCACGCTCCCCAAAAAGATTTGTTATTAGGCGCAAGTTCAAGTTAAGAACTCTCCCCCATGTGGTGTTATTCAATAAAGAACAACTTACAAAGTCTAACATGGACAAAACAATTTTAATGTTATCCAGTTTTGCTTTGTTTATAATCTCTTTCCCTTATCCAAATTTTTGGAAAAGAGTATATGATTCCGAGTTGGTGAAAACCCTAAAAATGATATAATCAAGAAAAAGCATAACTTTTGTAAATAGACATAACTTTGCATCACTACCGAGGAAATGGAAAAAGTTATGTGTTGCAATAAGATTGAGGTAGACAAATCAAGTATTGCAAACATCATTTATAATCATCTAAAAGAACTTTTATTAATGAAATAAAGTCGTACATGCTTGAAAAACTCTAAAAAGCATGAAAAGGCAAACTACTTTTAGATATGAAGACACGATAACAAAGTTGTATGACCTCAACTTTTGTCTCCACAATCTCGAGATATGACTTCATCAAAGAAATCATCTACAATGTGTGCATCCCTAGCTTCTTTTTCAGAAAGACCAGTTAGAGCACGTAACAATGATGTATAATGAGCACAGCTATTCCTGAAGCTTTGGGCTTTGTCTTCATGGAAATTAGACTTCTTCCTTTCGTAATCGATTTTATACAGAAAGTACTTTCGCATGTGTGAATATCCATCAATTGTTTCTCTCGAATTAATAGCATGAGTCTCTGGATCAGGAAACTTACGGAGATAATCCAAAGTTTCTGCAGGAGTCCTCTTTATCTTGCGTGTAATCCCTTCACAGAGCTCAACTTTCACAGCTTCACTTTTACAACTCCTCGTAACACTTCTTGTGGATAAGCCATCTTGTTTATGACTTACTGGATTTTATGAACGAGATATATATATATATCTTCCAAGAGGAGTGAGTTTCAGTTTATCTGAAAGACTTAAGGGAATCTTCCAAAATTTGCGACGCGGACAGTTAACGAACCGCTTCGCAAAAAACTCATGAACTCTGACAGGCAGAGTTTATACAGTCTGAAACAAAATTTCCATGGAGTAGAACTCTTCTGAAAATATGTTTATAGTATTTCTACTAGTGACTTGAACAACCACAATACCAGGAACGAATTCCTGATATCAACTGCATGCCTCACATATACAAGTCATAATGTGAGGATGCATCCCTTAACTGCGATTAAACAGTTGGAGTGTGAGTATTAGACTCACACGGGGTGTTGATTGTAGAGTGGTTGTTAGAGAATGATTCGGGTTGAGAGTTTTTCTTACCCTTTTCATTTCTTCTTGAACTTTCCACGTTTTTCTACGCTCCCTTGAATTGCTTCAGGGCTTTGTTCATTCTATCCATATCGGCTTGAAGCTTGTTTACAGCTTTTCTATTTCCCTTAAGAAGCCTGAAAAAGGAGGGGTACCGAAATACGACCAACTTTTCGTTTGGGCTCGTGAGTCTTATGGTTAGGTTTGGACGATCTCAAAAATCAATATCCAAACCTAGATAACTGGAGTTGTGATCTAGGGATCAACTCGACAAAGACGAATCTTTGGAGTAAAATCAACGGTTATGGATAACGTACTTCTTGTGTTTGCTTTATATTATATGTCAGAGTTTATATAATTGCGGAAAGGAAAAGCACACAAGACACCAGAATGTTTTCTTAACGAGGAAACTGCCTTGCAGAAAAACCTCGGGACCTTGTCCAGATTGAACACCGCCCAGTACAAACTGACTACAAACGCTAGCCTACTATAAGACTTCGGTATGGGATGTAGCAGAGACCAACTCAAGCCCTCCAAGCGAATTGGCTATTGTCGCACTCCTTACGTCTCTAGATCCCCCACAGATCGTCACGCACTTGATTCCCCCAGCTGACGTCCTTTACAGGCATATGAGTTGCTTTGACCGATGTCAAAGGCTTCTGTCAGCAATACTGGCTTTGCAACCTAATTGTTGACGTATGACTGAACTGTCCTCTATCAGTTTATCATACACAAGTTGACTTCCTTCGGATTGCTCCAGGTCATACGGAAATCTACTTCACAAATCAGGGCTGACAAGCAAACCGAGTAAGCTATGCCCACTTTGTCTCTACCTCAGTTGTACACGAAGAATCAGTTAAGAAACTTGTACAACCGGAGCTAACTAGGTCTTACAACACCGAGTGCAGCCGTGCGTTGCTACCTTTCCAACCTTGTTGAGTAACATATCAGTTCTTGAATAGCCGTATATCAGAAGAGACGGACTTTAGAATAGACAAGAACGTGATCAGGTTACCAAGGTTACAGGTTAATCCGATTTCAACCAAAGATGGTTTCAATCTCCTACCTGTGCTTCCCAACTCTCAAGAGAAGTCTTTATAGTCGTAGGGAGTTCCCAGAGGAGCTGCAACCTATAGAGGATGACTATACCACAACAAGCATTCACCGAAGTGAAAAGAGTTTACGTTACCTTCCCTAAGGACCTTCACGTACGCTTGATGCTTGCGGTATTTGTCCGTAGACACCTCTATTTATAGCACTCAATAAGATAGGTTGCTTTGGAATAAAGCAGTCAATTACTTGTCCCACAAGTCAAGGAAACGCTAAACTTGCCAACTAAGTAATAGAGATTAATCTCAATTGGAATTCTTTTTAAGTTTATCTGCCAAGTGTTTTGTTAGCTCAAAAACACTTCAAGATAGAATCCAACAGACCTGAGATAATCTTTATCTTATTGACTCATTGAGGATCGTTAGATGGACCACAAAAGATATTTTCGTGATATACAAGTCCACCTAAGAGATAAAGGAGTTCAGAGTTTAACCCAAGTGAAATTCTGGAAGAATATTCACTTAATCTGAATACCAGCCAAAATAACCGACATCTAGGTTCGCGTAGGTTCGCGAAATGTTCAGTCACTTTGGAACTCAGTAGAAATCCGAGTTTCTGGTTTGCGTACCGGTTCGTGAACCGTCCGCCATTCAGATTTGGCCAAACTTGGATTCCGCTGGAAGTTATGGGCTTAGCCAGGACTTAGACGTGTGTACGTCCTCAGCTGTAATCCATTGGACTCTTGCTCAAGAGTACTCCTTTAGATTCACCCATATCCAACTAATGATTTGCAAGCAAACCATTAATGGACAAATGGTATCGAATCTATCTCATTCATTCTTGTACTCATAACATTTGGGGGAACAAATACTAGCCATGACACAAGGCCGTGTTAGATAAGAATACGATCTCAATCGCTATGATCACTACTAAAGTAGTCGACTATATTTCGAAAGAATAGAGAAAGTAGAATAGAAGAATTTCCATAAAGTCATAACTCCTACTAACCTTTTGTCGATGAAGAATAATTGATGTCTTTTTTGTCTTCACAGTCTTCGTCTTCAAGGTCTCTACTACTTTGTCTATATCCCAATTCCGAAATCTAAACTCTAGTAGGCTAAATCAAGAATTGAGTTTTGACACCTAAAACTGACAACTAGCTTGACATACCAACGCTAGTGGGTTTGACTGGACAATGTCCTAAGAAAGCCGACACCTTCCTTGGACATGTCCAGATTTGCCACAGTACTGGCAATTCTTGGAAGGATTTTTATCCTGAGTTTTAGCTTTCTCAGGTACACCTTTGTGTTTTTCATTAGATGGAGGACTGGATCCAGCCATTATGAGAGTACTGTTTTTGGTGTATGTGTTACTGTTGAACCCTAACCCATTGGTGTTGCCAAAGGCTTTTTGACCAAATAACATTGTTGCTACTTTATCTGAGCTACCAGATAGCCTTTGGAGATCATCTTTTAGGGCATCAATTTCTTTATCCTTTAGAGATAAAGTTGAGAAGAGATCATCACTCAATTTCTCAAGTTCTTGATCTTTCAGGAGAAGGGTTTTCTCTACCTTTTCAAGATCAGATTATAACTGATTGTTTTCTTGAACAAGATCCTCGCTCTTGCTGATCAACTGATGAATCAAAATATATTTCAAATCATCGTGTTTTGATCGTTCATCTGAAGTCCCTGCCATGAAAGCAGTTTCTTCATGATCTAAGTCAAATTCATGCTGGTCAGGCATATCAGCGAATCGAGCTGAGAGAGCATTATCCCTTTTATGATAGTCCTTACTAGGGCATATGTCTTTCATGTGTCCAAAGCCTCGACACTTGAAACACTGCACACCAGCTAGATAATCCTCATCCCGGTCAGGATTAGGTTTCAATGCTGGTAAGGATCTTCTACTCCTGAATTGCCTGCCTCTTCTAGATCTGAGAAGATCTTTCAGTTGTTGTGTAATCAGAGACAATTCAGTGTCCACTTCTTCATTGTCTAGGCCTTCACACTCATCAGCCCAAGACAACTTCAGTGGAGAGGAGGTGCACGGAGTGCTCACAGCTTCAAAAGCGATAGATTTCTTTTCATCTTTTCGCTCATGATCGAAGATCTTTAGCTTCGCAACAAGGTCACTTCTTGTTATGTCTAAACCATAAACTTCTTGGATGGCATGTTTTTTTTATTCGTACATTGAGGGTAATGACCTCAGAATTTTACACACAATGTCCCTTTCCGGAATAGCTTTACCTAAGGTGTGACAGGCATTCACTATCTCAGACAATTTGTGGTTAAATTCTTCAAAGGTATCATCCTCAAGCATTCGAAGGTTTTCCCAGTCAGACATGAGGTTTTGAAGTCTAGCTTCTTTTTCTGCTGCATTCCCTTCGAATACGGTCCTTAATCTATTCCAAGCCTCGTGAGAGGTTTCACATGTGGCCACGTGATGGAAAAGATCAGGTGTAACTGCATGAATGATAGCGTTAAGCCCATCATAGTTTTGCTTGGCGGCGAGAGTTTCCACGTCATCATAAGCCGCTATGTATTTAAGGACAAATACACCATTAACTTCAGTAGTTGGTGGTGTATATCATGTTTTGACATAAACCCAAGTTTTGAAATCCCGGGCTTGCAAAAACGATTTCATTGCAGTCTTCCATCATAGGTAGTTTGTGTCATCAAACTTTGGTGGTACGTTACAAGCTCTAATGCTTTGGTCCATGACTCACAAGCCGCGATAAACACATGCTTTGGTCCATTTACGTCCTTAATGTGTTCACCGGCTCTGATACCAATTGAAAAAGTACTAAATTACAACCAACTTTTCGTTTGGGCTCGTGAGACTTATGGTCAGATCTGGACGATCTCAAAAATCAATAACCTGAGTTTGGATCTCAAGGGATCAGTCCGACAAGACAAGGTCTTGGTAAATCCAATGGATGGATTGGGGGACAACGATCAGGTTATTTGATAACGTACTTCTTGTGTTTGCTTTAATTATATAATCAGAGAAAATAATGCGGAAAGTAAAGCACACAAGACACCAGAGATTTTTTTAACGAGGAAACTACAACTTGTAGAAAAACCTCGGGACCTCGTCCAGATTGAACACCGCACAGTACAAACTGTCTACAAACACTAGCCTACTATAAGACTTCGGTCTGGGATGTAGCAGAGACCAACTCAAGCCCTCCAAGCGAATTGGCTACTGTCGCACTCCTTACGTCTCTAGATCCCCCACAGATCGCCACACACTTGATTCCCTTGCTGACGTCCTTTACAGGCCTAGGAGTTGCTTTAACCGTTGTTAAAGGCTTGTGTCAACAATTCCGGCTTTGCAATTAATTATCAACTGTATGTTTGAACTGTCCTCTATCAGTTTGACATACACAAAGTGACTTCCTTCGCATTTCTCCAGGTCATACGGAAATCTACTTACAAGCAGGGGCTGACAAGTAAACCGAGTAAACTATGCCCAACTTGTCTCTACCTCAGTTGTACACGAAGAATCACTTAAGAAACTTATATAATTGGAGCTAACTAGGTCTTACAACACCGAGTGCAGCCATGCGTTGCTTCCTTTCAAACCTGTGTGTAACGTATCAGTTATTGAATGGCCTTATATCAGAAGAGAAGGACCGTAGAATAGACAAGAACGTAATCAGGTTACCAAGGTTACAGATTACTCCGATTTCAACCACTAAGTTCTCAATCTCCTACCTGTGCTTCCCAACTCTCAAGAGAAGTCTTTATAGTCGTTAGGTAATTCCCAAGAGGAACTGCTACCTAATAGAGGATGAATATACCACAACAAGCATTCACCGAAGTGAAAAGAGTTTACGATCAATTCCACAGAGAATCTTCACGTATGCTTGATGCTTGCGGTTTTCATCCTTAGACACCTCTATTTATAACACTCAATAAGATAGGTTGCTTAGGAATAAAGCAACTAGTTTCTTGTCCCACAAGTTTAGGAAACCCTAACTTGCAAACCAAGTAAACAGAGATTTATCTCAACTAGAAATCTTTTAACATTTATCTGCCATGTGTTTTGTTAGCTCAAAAACACTTCAAGATAGATATCCAACAGACCAGAGATAATCTTTATCTTATTGACACATTGAGAACCGTTAGATGGACCACATAAGATATTTCGTGATAACCAAGTCCAACTCTGAGATAAAGGAGTTAGAGTTTAACCCGTGTGAAAATCCCAGAGAATATTCACCTTCGGCGGTTCGCAAACCGTCCATCTGAATCACGACCAAATGCATCGAATCTGAGGTTCACGTACTAGTACGCGTACAAATTGATTCTTTGGAACTCAGGAGAAATTCCGAGTCTCAGTTCACCGTATGGTTCGGGAACCGTCATTTTCCAGATTAGGGTTTAACTTGGATATGCTGGAATTTCTGTGCTGGGCCAGTACTTAGACGTGTTATATGCCCTCAGCTATAATGCATTGGACTCTTGCTCAAGAGTACTCCTTTAGATTCACCCATATCCAACAAGTGATTTGCAAGCAAACCATTGCAATGGACAAATGGTATCGAATCTATCTCATGCATTCTTGTAAACTTAGTATTCGTGGGAACAAATACCAACATAACTCATGGTCATGTAGACAAGAACACGATCTCAATCGCTATTAGTATCACTACTAAAGTAGCCGACTATTTCGAAAGATTGAGTAAGTAGAATAGAAGAATTTCCATAAAAGTCATAACTCCTACTAACCTTTTATCGATGAAGAATAATTGATGTCTTCTTTGTCTTCACAGTCTTTGTCTTCAAGGTCTCGACTACTTAGTCCATATCCCAATTCCGAAATCTAAACTCTAGTAGGCTAAATCAAGAATTGTGTTTTGACACCTAAAACTGACAACCAGCTTGACATACCAACGCTAGTGGGTTTGACCGGACAATGCCCTAACACAAAACAATCCATTATTTCCCCTAAATCTGTACCGCCCGTAACGTACTCTTCCTAGCTTCTAAAATCTTTCCAAACCCATTGTAAACAGGCCACAAGATCCGACAAGTGCACCATCTCAGACTAGGTCAGAAATTTCTTCTCGACAAAAATCTTACTCAAAACTCCCCCTCCTTGGTGCCTACCTTGGAATCAAACCATAAGACACTTCCTGATTAAAAAAAAAATCATCATTCATATCTTAAACTCCATCACCTAACATCAGAAATCGATAGCTTCAGCTCACGCTTTTCTCGGTGTTTTTGTCTGAATCTTCCAGCTGAAATACAACCCAAACTTTATCCAAAAGGCTCTTGTAATTTCTTAACACTTACTTCACTTCGTTCTTGTCTTCAAAATTCTCTTATAATTCATAACCCTTGGTCTACAACTACAAATCTATAGCCACAAATCAATTTCATCTTCTTTCTTGCTAATTTTTCTAGTCGACCACCACCACAACTCGAGCTACTTTATTTCTTCATTTCGGTTTCAAACAAAGCTCCTAGCAATTGCCAAACACCCACTATAACCTAAATGATTCACGAAGTGAATCTTGGCGGTGGAACCGGTCACAGCAAAAACTTGGTAGTGGGTAAGTATTACCAGTAAGCTAAACGGCCTAGCAAATGAAGTAACATTACCCGACAATGCAGCGACATTTAGCTTAGACGAGGAAGACCATTGGCACATGCAACATCTTAGGTATAATGTTGTTTGTCAGACAATTCATAGTTGGCCTAGATCTATATAATAATTAAGGACTTGGTAAAGGCCAGATATTTGCCTAGGCATCTAAGGCTTGACAAAAGGCCTAGACAATGCACGGGCAATAATGGCTTTGCTAAACATGATATTATAGTTAGTTACTCGGCTAAATAAACCAAGTGAAGCATGTGGTATGTGTAGAAGAGCCATGTATCAATTCGTAGTGAGCAATGGCATGATCTTACTCTAGTTTGACGTTCAAAAGGGTAAAGGCCATGGCCAGGTCGGTTATGACACATAATGACGCGCCATTGGCTCATCATACGCGGGGCGGGATAAGAGGATGGGATAGGCAGTTATAAATCGAGTTTATAACTAACTTTGGCTTTCCCTAACCACCGAGTACAAGTGTTAACAACAACAAGTGTATTGTACAAAGGCTGATGGTTAAAAAGTACTTTGCACGGTTATGGAACTTCCGATGGACAAATGGTTGTCCATGGCCTATGCAGTTATGGCACAAGGTTGGCTCTATTAATAGGCCAGAACTTAATGTAATTAGTAGGCAGATGATAAGTTAATCTTTGAGAGAAAAACCATCAGGAAAGTTAGGCTAATTCGATGGGAATGGCTTGTATAGTCCATTGAGGGATTTAGTTTGTATTCTTCCCCTTTTATGCAACGATGAAGGATTCGTTGGTATATATTGTGGCGTATTCTACTTATTCATAATATGCTCCCCTTTCCATGAAGCTTATTACAGGAAAGAATCTCTGTTTGTAGTATGTTAGAGCATGGCTCGGTCAACCTCACTAAGTGTTGGTATGTCAAGCTTAGTTGCCAAATTTAGTGATCAAAACTCGACCGCTTGAAACACATATTAGTTAAAGACTTCATTAAGTTAACTTTAGGTTGTAAAAGATGTTGGAGGGATTTAGAGACACTACATGAAGAGTCGAAGAAGATCGAGGAGCAAACGAGGATATTCAGCTTCGCATTCAAGAGGTTAGTGAATCTAAATAACGCGATTCTGTTATCTTTTACACTTTTGCTACAAAAGACAAAAACATAACTTAATGCTTGAGCTTTACGTTATGACTTGATCACTTGTGATCAATGTATCTTAAGAGATAACTCCACGATATCTCTTGCGGTATTCGTTGTTGTAGTTATGACGACATTCTATATTGCTTAGAGCCTTCTTTTCTACTCCGTCTCTAAGTGATATAAGGTTTTTCCTAAAAAGTACGAGTTGGATAATAACAGTCTTATGATATTGTCTCTGTAGTATTATGAGATTAAATCCATCATAGTATTGTGTCTCGACTTACCTAATCGAACTTTGTCGGATTGTTAGTACGTACTCGTATGTAATAAAGTAATCGAGATCGTGACTCACGCTTATGTTGTGGAGACTCGACATACTACTTCGAATAATATATCTTTGTTTGGCTCTGATTTCTAGAGTTCGAATTTTGCGTTGCTACAGTTGATAACAATACGTCAGACTTGATAGACATTCGAAGCTTACATTTATGGGGAGTAAGTGTATTTGTTATTGATTTCAATAGTACATATTTTTTTTGTAGATATATATAATTTGCAGGCACTATTGATGAGCTGTGTTGTCAAGCTAAGTAGAAGAACTCGATGATTAGAACTTAGGTTTGCGTTTTCTCATTATTCTACGTAAAGAGTTTTTGTCACTAAAATTGAAAAAGGGGAAGATTGTTAGAGCATGGCTCGGTCAACCTCACTAAATGTTGGTATGTCAAGCTTAGTTGTCAGATTTAGTGATCAAAACTTAACCGCTTGAAACACATATTAGTTAAAGACTTCATTAAGTTAACTTTAGGTTGTGAAAGATGTTGGAGAGATCTAGAGACACTACATGAAAAGTCGAAGAATATCGAGGAGAAAACGAGGATATTCAGCTTCGCATTCATGAGGTTAGTGAATCTAAATAACGCGATTCCATTATCTTTTACACTTGTGCTACAAAAGACAAAAACATAAGTTAATGCTTGAGCTTTACGTTATGACTTGATCACTTGTGATCAATGTGTCTTAAGAGATAACTCCACGATATCGCTTGCTCTATTCGCTGTTGTACTTATGACATTCTATATTGCTTAGAGCCTTCTTTTCTTCTCCGTCTCTAAGTGATATAAGGTTTTTCTTAAAACCTACGAGTTGGATAATAGCAGTCTTATAATTTTGTCTCTGTATTATTACGAGATTAAATCCATCATAGTATTGTGTCCCGACTTACCTTGTCTGACTTTATCTTATTGTTAGTACGTACTCGTATGTACTAAAGTAATGGAGATCGTGACTCACACTTATGTTGTGTAGACTCGACACTGCTTTTCTGAGTTCGAATATTATATCTTTATTTGGGTCTGATTTCTAAAGTTCGAAATCATACATTGATTTTCGACATATGAACATCTAGAATGCCATATCACTTTTAGATTTCGAAACCGTATTCCTGTTTTCTTTCTTATGGACTTTAGAGTTCGAAACTCAATGTTTGTTTTGGTAAAACTGACTTGAACATTCGAAAGCTTAAATTGGTTTTGGATCTGTTGATACTAATTTTCCCATATCATACTTACATGAGGTTTTGAGATTAGTGGTGGTTAATACTAAGTATTAACTATAATCCTCGCTCATGCTCGTATCCAATGAATGGAACAACGATCTTATGAACTCATCAGAAACTCCAAGACAGAAGATAATCAAGAAACGAACTAGACACATTGGATCCACAACAAAGTGCTTCATTTCCGTAATAAAATCACATCGATAAAACATATCCATGACATCACAATAAAGTTCTTTTGGTTCTATCTAGCTCGATTCAATACAGTATGGAGGTTACACCAAGTATTCTGATCTCCTGATCCCAGAAGATTTCTTAGCTATAGTGTTTCCCCTCATGATTTCGTCGACCCCCTCCTCAATGGTCAGAAGGAGTATTTATAACGATTATAGGAGGTAACTCCTCTTTGCTGCCTCTCGTCTCTTCTGTTGTTTGATGGTCTTTGTCGACAGCTGGTTTCTGCACACCGCTCATATCCTTCAATCCTGTGTTGACACCTCTTAGTTGATATATACTTTTGTTATGCGGATCCCTTGATGTCCTCGATGTCCTAATTTTTATCCATTAAGTTGCTTAATACCGCTGTCTGATCCAGTCATGTATTAACGCGTGCTCCTAACCTTTTGTAAAACTATAAAGTGCTGATGTGACTGCTTGGAACGTGCTTTGAGTCGGTGGTGCCTTACTTCGTTCTTTTGATTGTCGTGGCAGCGTACTTCGGGGCGATTTCATACTTCGTTTCGCCTTATCCGTCGGGCCTTCTTGCATCTGGTCAAGGCTTGTAGGACCAGCGATATTTATGTATTAACAATTTGCCCCTTTTCTTGAGGTTTATTTTTAAATAACCCTTCAAGAAAACCTGTCTCATAGTTTCTTCTATCCTTCTCTCAGTTGGGAGTATATGCCTTCTTCGTGTTTCAAATCTTGTTCTTCTAGGCGCCGTAGTGTTATGAGATGTACGTTCGTCGTCTTTTTTTTCTCGTTTGTTCTGGCAGGTGCATTATAATTCGTTTTTCTTGGTGAACCCACCTGTCTTCTTCGTGTCGGTAGGTGTGTCTACCATCTTCGTATCGGTAGGTGTGTCTACCGTCTTCGTATCAGTAGATGTGTCTACTGTCATCGTATCGGTAGGTGTGTCTACCGTCTTCGTATCAGTAGGTGTGTCTACTGTCTTCGTATAATAGGTATCATTGTTGATCATGAGATCTTCTCCTTAGTGTCTACTATTTCAGGCATTTCAACCTTCTTGGGTTAAGCATTATCTTTCAACCATCCTTGGCCAGGGGATGATTTAGGACATTAACCCGGGAAAAATATTTTCCCGCTAGAGGCGACGTTTGAGTATCTCTATCATTGGGATTCTTACGTTTCGCCTCATACATTTTAATGGGGATCCTAGAGATGACATGTGATCAGTAGGTATGCTCCTGTCATGGCAATTATTTTGTTCCGCTTGGCCTGCTTGCAATTGTTCTATTGCGCTTACATCGTTGTTTTTTTTTTTTTAAATAATTTTTCCAATCCCGCTTTTGTTCATTCTCCGGTTATCGTAGTATCCTCCGTTGGGAAGCGTAAGTCCTATGGGTTTCCAGTGCCAAAGTTGATCACCTTTCCTTGTTGATAGGGTTTTCGTTGCCTATGTGCCCTCTCGGTTGCTAAGTAGTAGCTTGTCCATTTCTTTTGTGTCGCTCGAGTTCTTGCTCCTTCGGCGTCTGTCATTGTAGATCTTTTTGTATGTACCAAGTTTGCCTCTGGTGTCCTTCGGTGGTGTTGTTGTAGTGTTTGCCCCTCCTTGCTTTTTGGGAACGACCTGCTAGAGTTACTGGGAGGCAAGGATCCTTCCTGTAGAGTAGAGTCCTGTGCTGCTGTAGGCGTCGCCATTTGTTGTGCTCATTGTGGTAACTTAATGCAGTCCTTCGGGTATCTTATTTTGGCTACGTAGGCTTGCTCGTAGTTGATTTGTGTTTCCATCGGAATATATCCTCGGCCGCGTCCTCTGTACTACTAAATTTGTTGCCCCTTGTCTGGTTGCGATTGCCGAAGTATCGTTTCCACTTTCTTATTCTTGTCGTGATCTTCATTTCTCGACTGTGTTCTATTTTCCTATGCTTGAATCATGTTTTTATTATTGCTGGTGTCGGGCCATCTGAGTTGTATCTTTGTCTATAATAGCGTTGTATCCCTTGGTTGTAGCTGCGTCTTCGTCGGTGCTTCATCCCTTGGTTGGAGCTGCGTCTTCGTTGTTGCGTCGTCCCTTGATTGGAGCTGCGTCTTCGTTGTTGCATCGTCCCTTGATTGGAGCTGCGTCTTCGTTGTTGTGTCGTCCCTTGATTGGAGCTGCGTCTTCGTCGGTGTTTCATCCCTTGGTTGGAGATGCGTCTTCGTTGTTGCGTCGTCCCTAAGTTGTAATGGGTTATTGTAACTTTGCTTGATAAGGATTATAAGTTAACTGGCTGGTAAATCACTAACTGCTGAATATATGGTAAGTGGTGGTAGTGGGCGGTTATTGGTTCTAAAAGCAAATATTTAATGGGGAAGATCTGGAAGGTGTGTAACTGCTTTATCGGGTAATGGGAGACGTTTTTAAGGGGTGCGAGAATCAAGGAAACTCTAATGTGGTCGTTTTATTTCTTAAACTGTAACGTCCGCAGTATTTAAAGCGGGTGGTTGGATGGTGATAGGAGTTTTTCTATAAAAGGCTAGTCTTCACCGATCGTCTCCTAGTGTTTTCTGAGTAGTTAATAAAGAAGAGAGAAAAATTTGTACAGAAATGGCAGACAGAGGAAAAGCGCCCATGAATTATGAAGAAAATAGCAGGAGGGAACAGGTTCGAATGATAATGGATAGGGAAGCAAATCTTGAAGGTGGTGGTTCTTCTAGAAAGGAAAGTAATCCTGAGAAAGTGATTCGTCTCTTCGACCATCTCCTAAAAAGTGATGAAAGAAAAAGAGAGCGGAGAATGAGGGAAGACAGTGGTTCCCCGTACGATTGTCGCATGGTTGAGACAAGATCGTTTCTTCGCCGCCATAGTGAAGAAATTTTGTTGATGATGGGGGAGGATTTTGCTTTTTCTGATGATGAAATACCTGTGAAAGTTGAAGTAAAGGAAGAGTTCAATGATGCTGAACATACTGCTGCCAACTTTGCCCATGTTCTGCCGGTTGACGATCCTGTGGTAGACGCTAATGATTTTGCCCCGGCTGTTCCTACTAATCTTACGGTGATTGATTTGGAGCTGCTTGATGGTCTTGACGAGGACCGTAGTACCGTGGCTGCCCGACTTCGTGACAGGCGTAGGAATAGGGGAAACTGATGTATTTTTTTTTTTTTACCTGGTTCTACTTAGCTTCCTTCTTTGGCTGTCGTTGCTTTTTGTTGTATTCTTCTCTATTTCAAATGTTGCTTCGGTCCCCTCGTATCTCCATTTCTCCATATATTGTGGGGAATCTTAGTTGTTGATGGCCTGCTGAAACTTCTCCTCCCAACTTCCGAATCCATTTTTTTCCCCAATACCGCTTGATATGGTGATGCTGTTTTGATAATGCAAATTTTTGTGAAGGTTGTCACTGGACCTATGTCCACTTGCAATATGATTTCACCCTTAGGTGGTATGACTGTTCCACCCGAATCGTGAATGATCATTGTTGGGTAGTCTAGCTGTTCATCTCGAAGTCCCATCTGCAGGAACCGCTTATAAAATAGAATATTATAGGTAATTCCTTCATTGATCAACACCTTCGCTGTATTCATCCCGTGGATGGGCAGGGTGACGATTAAGGGCCCATTGTTCATCCGTGCCTGCTGACTTTCCCTTGCATCCTCGCTTCTTGGTCTAGATAGGTATACTTCGCTTTTGTTGTTTTCTTGCGGGTCGTCGTCGTTTCTTTGTTGTTCTTTGGGCTTCAGAGTGGATGAGGTGTACTGGCCGAATTCTCCTCGACATATGTATCTTTCTATCGTATTCCGAAGGTGCTTGCAATTGATGATGGTGTGCCCCCGTGTTTGGTGATATTCACAGTAGTCTTTGTGGTTTCTCGTTTCTTTTCTCTGTTTTCCTCTGGTAGCTGGGTAAGTGAAATCCTTCCTGCCCCCTTCTCTTCTCAGTATCTCCGACGGTTGGAGGATTAGATCTGAATATAGTATCTCCTGATATTTTCCTCACTTCTGCTATCTGTTGGGGTCGTTCTCTGCCTGAGTCTTTTCTCTAATTGATGGCTTTCCGCAACGCGCTTTTTTGTTCTGGCCTGGCATCCTCCGCGATCCCCTTCGTTGTCCTTCCTCTGGATTATCCGCAGTTCTCATTCCTGAGTGCGTGTGTTGGTTCTTAACTCCATCGTCAGTAGAGTGGCTTGTTTCAGATCGTACTTGTAACATCGTGTTTCCAGCTTCTCGTTCCGTCGTTCTTCCTTTTGAACTTCCTCCGCGCTACTTCGTGCGTTATCTTCATTATCTTCGTTTGTCTCCTCGCCTTCGTAGTTTAATATGCTCAGGATGCTTTCTTGGTTCTGTTGCTTCAATGCCAGGGTTGACAGTTGACTTATGATTTTTTCGTTGGCGCCGGTCATGCTTATTTCTCCGTCGTCACTTATCTGCTTCGGCCGCT
>JAJJMA010030198.1:17346-36109 GCA_023529015.1 Papaver nudicaule
ATCTCCAAGGCTAGAAGGGTGTTGGGTTGCTCAGGCGTGTTTTCTTCCGAGGCCCTGGTTTATTCAGGTATTCTGAATATCTGGTTGTTTCTGGAAGATCTTCTTGCCTTGGAAGATAGAGGAGGCCTTTATTTATAGTTTTGAACTCACCCTGATCCCTCGACAGAGAAGGCGGAAGTCGTGGAAGAGTGGAGGAGTGGAGGACATGGGTTGGATTCCGTAACTGCCTGAGTTGTGTAGAACATGTCCACTCGCGCCATCTTCTCGTAACTGTCCACTATCTCTATCAGTTTCTTTCAACTGCCGTAGACCGCCAGACCAATACCCCTAAAGTTATCCCCCCGTGTGATGTTTTGATGTCTCGTGTGATATACAGATATTGCGTAGTTGAGTTGAGTTGAGTCGTATGACTAATTTTCATGACCAACGTGAGTGTGGTGCCTCCAGGACACGAGTATAGGAGTGGCCTTGGCTATTTGGCCAAGGCCAGGAGTTCATAGCGCCATTGGCTTGTGGCGCCATAGCCCATGGGGCTATGGCCTTGACCTTTGGCCAAGGCCAATCTCCAAAGCGCTTTAGCGCTAACCCATTATCATGGCGCCATGTCTCATGGCGCCATGGCCTTGGCCTTTGGCCAAGGCTAACTTCTAAAGTGCTTTTAGCGCTAGCCCCGTTATCATGGCGCCATGGCTCATGGCGCCACGACCTTGGCCTTTGGCCGAGGCTAGTTTCTCATGAGCTCATGGTGGCTCATGGTTCGTGGTGCCATGCTATATGGCGCTATGACCTTGGCATTTGGCCAAGGTCGACTTTATTGCAGCTGGTGCGTGCTGGCTATGCCTTGGTTATGGTGTGCGTGTTTACGCTACAACATACTTGAAGTCATGGCGTGTTTATCCATGGTATGTTAGACCATCCTGAGTTTGGGATGAGGTCTGTTTAAGCATGTTTAGGATGTTGTATGCTTCTCAGGGAGTTCTGGACAGGCCTAGAACTTCGATATTCCTGAGGTTTTCATTAAGACTCGAATGTTGAGTCGTATAAAGAGGAAATCCATGAGGACGCGTCTCTGTTAACTCTTCACCATGTACTATATAGTGATCTGGTTCTGATGCCGAGGAATTCGAGGCGATGTCGACATGAAGCAGATTAATGGGTTTAATGTGTTGGTGAGAATATCAGTACTGCACTATGATATCATCCTCTCCACCGGGGGTTATAAGAGAGAACTCATAGAGAGTTTATTCAGCTCGTAGAAAGGGTTGCATTCTGAGCTATAGAGATGTGTCTGAATAGGCAATTGCCTTTAGGTTAGGCCTGTTTAGAGAGTGTTTTTTTACAATCTTCTCCCTCTCTCATTTTTCACCATCTACATGGATAAATTGCCACGTAAACTACCTTATTTAAGGGTACACGACAGTAATCGATTGATGGACCAATATTACAGGGACGGGCTAACTGGACTGAAGATTAATATGGTCAAAGGAAAATATGGATATTCGGTCCAGTAGTAATGTCACTGGCAAGTTGTATAGCTGCAAGTTTATAGAGGAGACACTTCACAACAATCTGTATTGGCAAGTTATTAAACCGATTAATATATCATAAATTAACTTGCACGTGCTGACAGATCATAATAAAAATGGTGCAACTACAAGTTTAGTATTTTCGTTCTGATATTTTTATACTGATAAAAGAGATTAAGCTATTTAAGGCTCGTACCTTATTTGAAAAAAGAAATAAAAAATCATACTCTATAATATGTACGCAGAATTGCAATTTTGATATTCATTTATAAACAAGTTTCTAGTTTATTGAGTGTAACATTTGCTTTCGTGAAATCACAAGTCACACCTCTTAACAAGTACAATTTATCCAATGAAAAAGATGTCGAACATGAGATTATTCAGCACTTTCCTCCCAGATGGTGTCCTTATCCTTCTCCAAGTAGAAAACCTAAACTCATTGTCCAAGAGAACCTCGATGTATCATCCAAAACTTTGACTAATTCAATATCTCGTGTTCCAATTGTTGTCGTCCTTGCTGCAACAAATGGAAATTTCAATGTGCATGGCATCCTATTTAGAAAAGCCCACTCATTAGATGGCAGTCAATGCAAAGACCTTGATATAAAAACATTCTACACAGATACATAGGATGATTAAAGCATATCACATGTAAGCAACAAATAAACAATATAAGAGAAACCAGAACCATGACTCAATCAACAAATATACACGAGATTGTATTGCAGAGGTGTGTTGGCCTCACCTTGAACCCAACTTTGTTATCCAAACAAGAAATGCCATTATGTCTTCATTGCCATCAAAGGAACACGATCTGAGGTCTGTCATGGAATCATTCAAATTTTCCCATAAGCATATAAAAATGGACAGTGGACATACTGAAACACAGGGCTAATGAATAGATAAGAAAACTAATGATGAGAACTCTCAGGTCTAAGAATCCAGAAATCAACCAACCAACAATAAGCTTGAAAATATCTGAATTCTATCTTGTCGAATCTAATCGAATCAAAATTTTGACTCGAACAATTGTAACAAAAAAGAGACAACAAAGCTGACTCCCAAAACTCTTACAGCAACACCCATATAGACAGAAAAAAACACAAACTCAAACACAAACTCAAACACAAATTCTCTTTAATGGAACAAACTGAAATTTTTGCCTATATTAACAAAACTTGAGATCAAACAAATGAACTGGACAACATTTAAATAAACTTGAGTTCATCAACAACGAATCAGAACTCCATTTGAACATAATCTACTTCATCAATATTGAATTAACCAAACTATGATGCATCATAAGAATGGAAATACATACCTGGAATAGAATTTTTACAAAGATACGTGAAGATGAAGTAGTATCCTCCTCTGTCAAACGAATATAAGCCAAAACATGCCAAGGTAGAGCATCTGTGCCAAGTAAATGCGCAAAGAATTAGGCAAAGCTACGCAGCTTATTAGTTTCGAGCCTATGAATCATAGAATACTGCTGCACAAAACACTTCTCAAAATTCTCCTGATGAATTTTGTTGATCATGCAAAAGCGCTGCCCTAAGAGACCTTAATACTGAAGATAAGTTATCTCCTGACTACAACACTCCAACAACATTATGCACAGTTCCATCTGCAATACAATGCGAATAAAAAATATGTCAAGCATAGGTCTAAGGCAATCATCAAATAATCCACGTATATGAAATGAAACAACATACGCAAAACTGGGAATGCAAAACAGCTTGTCTTATGCAGATTGATAAGAGGCGTATGCAACAGAAAGTACATCTATCACTTACCTCTTGACCTGGCTCAAGCTTTATCTTCAGCAGCTTGTGAGCAGCTTCCTCAAAATCTACACTGGACATAATTGTGAGATATATTGTCCTTCTTAAGTTCACAAGATTCGTCTATGTTTCTTACCGTATCTTCATTGCCTCCTCGTCCTCATCCTCCTCCTCAGAGTCCTCCTCCTCGTCACCCGAGGTTGCTTCAGAGCCTTCTTTATCACCAGATGACTCATCACCAAGTATTTCACGCTTCAGATCCTCGTAACGCTTTTCATTCTACAGAAATTGTGGATCCACCTTGAAAATATCTGAATAATTACAAATAAAATATGTTACATAAATGATGAAAGAAAAAACTAAATGGTGCAATGCCTCGAAAAGAAAACTGTCTCACATGTCAGGTATATAAATGAAAGAGCAACCATAATGGTGCAGTAACTCAAGAAAAAACTACAAAATACATTACCTAGAGAAGTCTCTGGATCTACCACATCTTTCAGGGATACTTCGTGAGTATTCTGATCTACTTTTATTTCAACAAGATCCAACTCAGGCCGGACAGCAGGGTGTCCCTGCAAACATTTCAAACTATCTGGTATTTCTCCTTTTACATGGATCTTTGCAATTAATATATTATGATACCAAACTGGGAAGCATAACAGGTGAGGAAGTATGGGCATTACCTGAAAATTTTCTTTTCTTACTGCGAAAAGGCCTTCAATTAGAAACTGAACCCTCTTGTCTATCTTTCCATCGTTAAGTATTGCACGAAACTCGTCAAAGATACCTTAGAACATTATATACCACAAAATAAGAGTTAATGTTTACAACACAAAAGAAAAAACATAACATATTGATATATAAACTAGTGAGTCAGTGACCAGTACGATACTAGCATTTGATAATCAAGTAAAAGACAGTTAACAAAATAACAAACAATCAGATGCATTAATTAAGCTATAAGAGCAATATGATAACAATCTTCTACCTAATCTGCAATTTTAAGCCCGTGCTCAGGACTACAAGAACAATGTTTGACAAACTGCAAATATCCACTGGTTTTGGAACACAACCACGCCATAGTGTTTCGCAAACAAATCACACTGCCCGCAACTGACCGGACCACATGCCAATCCCATTAACTAACAAAAACTCACAAGCCTAGATATATACTGACTAATGTGTCATTATGCTAAGGTATCCATTCTTAAACCTGACAAAACTCATTCTCATAAGACTAGTAAGTCTGTTGTTTTACAAACACTACAAAGCATTACTAAATACTACTACACAAGCTTGATAAGCACCAATCTTAGGTATAAGACCATTACCCAATATACTACGACATCTGACAAGTTAACTATCTCATATGCTTATGATTACGATAATCTTTTAACAACTGTATCCAGTGATGCAAATCTCACACATCAACATTTGATCAAAAGTTGAAGAGCATACATACATCTGATAACCAAAAAATCATAAAGAACAACACTCACCATAGAGACCCTTGGGTGTAATATCCTGCAGCAGCGCGCCGCACTCAGTAACAAACCCGACAACAACCTCAACACTATCATCCATAGGGTTCTCCAGCAGTACTGTAAGAAGCTCCAACGCAATAATCTCGTGCGCAACTTGATGGTTAACAAGATGAGCTATAAAATTGGTATCGTCAAGTAATTGTGGCTTATCATTCCTCTTATACGCTCTTTAGAGTTGGATAATTAAACTAGGATTACACAAAACTCTTTAGAGTAATTTTGTTTCTTTGATGCAATTCATCAAGCAACTTGTGCACAAATAAGTTAAATCATATTAATAAAAAATCTTAACAAGAAAATCTTTTCGGATGGAAAAATCCTCGCTTAGAATTTTGGTGTTTTAATTTTGGGTTGAAATATTACTTCAAATAAATTAGTGAAAATTGGATAAAATGGAATCGTCACACGCCGAATGCAAATTTGGATGGCCATCGTGGTGTCCATTGAAAAAACCCGACAATTGCCGAGTGACCGCCACTAGTACAAATCTGGTCTGATGCCACGCTAGATTGGCGTTGCCGTATGGTTTAGGTCACGCCAAACACAAATGCTCGTCGTGTGACAAGAAATCGTGTGTTTTTTTACTACCTTTTCCGCAACGCGAAATTTCGTGTGGCCTTCGACTATAATTCACGTGACAAAGCCGCCATGGTGCCGAAGCTTTTCCCAAGTGTTGTTCGAAGTCATGTTGTTGTTGCTACCCTTTAGACTCGTGAACTTGCTTCTCATGTGGCTGTTGTTACCCTTTAGACTCGTGAACTTGCTTCTCATGTGGTTGTTGCTGCCCTTTAGCCTCGTGAAATTGCTTCTCACGTGGCTTATTACTGCACTTAAGACACGCAAAGTGTTTATTTAGCCACGCGATCGAGTGCAATCTCTGGTGCATCTCTCACCCTTCATATTTGATCTATCACCATCCACGTGTAACCAGGGATATCGTTAATATTTGATCTAACACCATCCACGTGTAGTCATGGATACCGTTAATATTTGATCTACCACCATCCAGGTGTAGCTGTGGGTACCGTTCATCTCGTTCGAATTTTGAGGATCAATGATGGATTCTCAGTCGTCAAACAGGATGTGTTCCCAGCCGTCCACGTGTTCTACTAGGAACCGTTCAATTGTATTAGTGTGATGGAACCTCAGCCGTTCAATTATTACCATTTTTATCTTATTTGATGGATTTTCGACCGTCAATTTAGATGGATTTTCGACCGTCAATTTAGATACATTTAAGGCCGTCCAATTTGATGAATTTATGGCCGTTAAGATGCATCTAATGGCCGTTCATTTATATGCCCATTTTTCCGGGTGCCGGCTTGGGTAAGATACTTGATCTCATTACCCGAACCCGAACCCGAACGGACCCGTACGGGTCATTTACACAAATGTAAATTAGAACACAATCATTTTTATTGCTGTGATGATATGCAAAAAGAAAATGTCTTAACTATGTTCTAATAAAAGCTTGCAAGAGAAAATTTGGACTTTGCTATCAAAGTTTGCTCACCATCTATCTAAAACATTATTGCGTTTCTCGTATTTTCTTCTGTTTTTTATATGTTGGGTTCTCCACATCCAGTGGACTACAATTTTGTTGATGCCTCTTGCCTTGGTTCCTGGTACACCTCTGGCTACCATCTGGAATTTGATATTCTGTCATGGCCCTCTTGCTGGTCCCCTTTGGGATTTTTTCCTTTGCAGTCACAGTATGTACTTGTGTTTCTCGTCGACTGTCGACATGCTGTTTGGCTGCTGATTGTTGTATCTCATGGTCTTCTGGTAGATCCACTTTTCTTTGGTCATCTTCTTTTAGCTCCGCAAAAATAAGCTTGTCAGTATGTTTAACAGGTACTCCGTCCTCTTTTGGATTTTTTGGAGAAGGCTCTGGAGTTTCCTGCAGCAAGAGAGTAATATTCAGGATTCATGCATATCCAACGTGAATTCGTTGGTCATGCGAAGACAAGGATAAAATTATTTTCCAATAATGTAACTGTACCAAATTATAATGAAGGCTGCACACAGCTTAACTGAGTCATAATCAATTAGGTAACCTCATATCTTGAATTATTAAGTTCTGTAATTTTCACAATCATTTTTGGTTCATCTTTATTTTTGTGCATAAGGCCCTCATATCCTTATCAGCATGAACCTAGATAGACTAACTACTAAAGAAATGTTTTCAAGAGTAAAGCAAACAAGCTAAGCAAACAACCTTAACACCAAAAGTCATAGACTTTGGCCTAGGAATGACTGAGCCCTCAGCACCTTTTAATTTCACAAAATTTTCAACTTGTACAGGTAAACTGTAGTTTCCATCGAATACTTCTTCGATCTCGACCGCAAAGCAGTCATCATCTGCACATGTTTCAATTAAATGATGTTTTCCTAGTGATTTAAAGGCCCTACCTCTAGCAACGGGGTTCTCATTAGAATCTCCATAAATTCTGCACTCTTTACCCTGCAGAAATATATGGCATATGAACATTATAATAAAAAAAATATGTATATATTTAATCAATGCCTGTAAAATAACAAATACCAATTTCTGTTGAGTTGGCGAAATCTCGGAAACCCTTGGTACTCCAACTACTTTGACTACCTGCTTTGGTTGCCCAGATTGAGATATTGTACCCTGAGAACCGGTTCCAGCTAGTCGATCTCCTGCTTCCTGGCTATCTTTTTGCAGCACACCAGTTTTTGTAACCTGCAACAAGAGGGTAATGCTTAGGATCAATGTAGCATATATTCGAACCTGACGTGGACTCATTGGTCATGAGAAGAAGCAGGAAAAGTAATTCTCCAACAATGTAACAGTAAGTTAGAATGAATTGTGTACCTTTTTCTTAGTCTTCTCTGGTGGCCCAGATTAGGATTTTGTACTATGAGAACCATTTTCAAGTTGATCAGCTTTTTGACTCTCTTTCTGCAGCACATCATTTCGTTTAGGTACCTACTGCATTTTTTTTAGGTTATGGTTAGGATTCTTGTAATATGTATTCCCAAATCCAATGTGGATTGGCTGGCCATCTGAATAAACAGGAAAAATGATTGTACAACTATATCAAACAAGGTTCCACATATCTCTACTTATTAGGTATTCTATTTCACACTAGCATCTGTGTCTCTGATTCATGTAAAGAAACATTCAGCGAACAAAGAAAACATAACGCATTACAACTAACCTCAGGAGATAAAAGTTGGGTGTAGCTTTGAGGCCAAAGAATATACTTTCCACGAGCATCATCTAGAGTCTTAATATTCCTGTGTGGAATGGCTAAACAGTGTTTTCCATTTACTATTTCCGACACGAAGATCTTGTAGCATCGAACCGGTGACTGTGATCCATTCAGTTTCCGTTTCCCCTCAAACCCGTAAGCTTTTCCTCTGGCGAGAACGTCTGCCCTAGTGTCTAAGAAAATGTTGCATTTTACACCCTGTACACTTTGAAATTCCATTCGAGTAGCTGGATCTGCTTCTTTAGAATTTTCAATCTGTTGCAGAAAATTTGGTTAACGCAATTTTTGTAGAGTCGCCTGATCAGTAATATTTAGGATTCACGTACACTGGTCCTACGAGGACACAACTAAAATCATTTGTAAGCGTTCGAGATTTATAGGGTTGACAGCATATATTAGTTACCTAAGCTACCGTGGGTTTGATTCAACATATTTATGTCTAATATACTTCTGAGTACAAGCTGGATGAGGCAGATTGATGTAGAAAATTATTCGATGGAACAAAGAAGCCAAGCAAATCAACTAACCTGAGGTTTCTGAAGAAATGCGGTTTCAGCTTTGGGCCAAGGGATGAAACTACCCCTAGCCTCACCTAACGTTTTAATCTCTGAGCAGGGTATCGGTACTGTGAGATTTTCATCCAGTACTTCAGTAACCTGGACTCTGAAGCAAGCGATCTTCACTTCTACTCCATGCACTGTCACATTTTTGTCATCAGACAGAAAAGTTGTACCTCTAGCAACGATGTTTTCCCTATAGCGAGACCCAAGTTCACATTGTATGCCCCGCATAAATAAATGGCATACGAACATCATAAAGAGAACACACAAAACAAAATATAAATTTAAATGCCTGGATTAAGATAACGTATATTACTTTTCCTAATCCTATATCGCCTTGTCTAGTTGTTGAACTGTTAGTTTCCCGACTATATGGAGGAGTCGGAGACTTCTGTTTAGATAGTACGGACTTTGGGCTAACGGTCACAAGATCTTGACTAGGAGGGTCTTTCTTAGGTGGAGCAGAAGGTTTCTTAGTTAAAGGGCCTTTCCCAGTTGTAGCAGACCGTTTCTTATTTGCAGAAGCCTTCAGTTGTTCAGATTCAAGTTGCTTTCTTGAGAATTTTTCAGTTGAATGCATCGCATCCTCAGATTAGGGCTGCACGTTGGGTCGGGTGGGTAGGATTTTGCCTAAACCCAAAGCCAACCCACCATAAGGTGGGTTTCAAAACTGTCTACCCAAACCCAACCCACCCTTACAGTGGGTTGGTTTTTCACCCAACCCAACATTAAGGTGGGTGGGTAGGGTGGGTTGGCGGGTTACCCACCAATTTTTCAGCCAAAATTTTGCATGCACTACCTACAAATATTTGATCCTCGCCACCTAATAAAACAGTCATAACGCAAAAAATTGAAGCTCAAACAACTTAAAAACCATATAATTTATTGTTTACAATAATAACATTTAAGTCTTAAAGCATTAACTAGTGAACTACAAATGTCTGAAATAGCTGAAATAAGTTTGAATGTCTTCAAGGCACAAAAGCGTGAAAGTCGAAGTTTTAAAGAGTAACAAGCAATGAATCATCCATTAGCTCTGCAAGTTTGAAGCATATAATCCTATGGACGGTTGAGATATGAGGATGAGGGGTAGGTACTCTAAGGGTAGTGAATTAGTTGGTGGGTTGGGTAGGGTGGTTTTTGCTCTAACCCAAAACCAACCCACCTAAGGGTGGGTTTCAAAAGCAGTGACCCAAACCCAACCCACTCTAAGGGTGGGTAGGGTTTGGGTTGGTTTTTTTGTGGGTCATGGGTTGGATGGTGGGTTAGGGTTGGGTCTGTGCAGCCCTACCTTAGATAGATGGATCTGTTTTCCAAGTCCATCACCTCCTGGTGAAGACAACAGGAGACTTGTCGAACTTTCCTGAAGCGTGAAGTTGAACGATGTGATGAAATTTTAGATATTGCGTGCCAAATCATTGACAAAGTAAATATAATCTAATTCGCATACCATCTAATGGATCGATTAACTTACTTTTGGTCCATGATTTCTGATCAATTCGGAAGCAATGGGTGGTACTGGTATTCCTTGAGCAACGAGGTTTGATGCTAACGACTTCAGCGATATTACCAACTGGGTTATTAGTGCATCCTTAGATTCCACCTGTTTCCTCAGTTGATCGGCGGTAGATTTCACGGGTTGCCTTTTCCACTTGTCAGCATTCCAGAACATGCTCGGGCACACTCCAAAGCCGGCCCCTTTGACACGCCCGCCTTTATCCACTCCGATCGCAAGTGTCACGGCATCCTGATACGGAGGAACCTGTATAGTTCCCTGTTTAATCTGATTTCTTACACGCTCCTGTGCCCAATGTAGAGTTGAAAAATTTAGCTTAAATTCTGGTTTGAACATTGCGCATTCGACGAAAAAAACATTATCAATTGGGAAGTGGGGTATTCTTACAAGTCGCTCTACCGCAGCTTTAGTTTCAGTATGTTTGATTTCAGCCGTGCCCCTAACTCAGCGTCCCATCTCCCACATCAAAGACCGGTCGGAAAGTTGGTCAGCGGTAACTATGCCATCTTTTAGCTGTAGTTATGACATCAAATGTTAAACAACAGGTCAATTCAAAAGCATGTAATGCAGCAACAATGCAGTAAAGTGTATAATACGACAGTTTCGTAGAGGGTCGAGTCCCTCTACCTTTACGAGTTGCTGCATATGTGAGACACATACAGAAAAAAATGAAACATAGATTAATTGAACACAAATTTTGCCAATTTTTAACTTTAAAAGTGTGAAGTATGATTACCAATTTCTTTGCCAAGCCCGTGTATCCTCCTCGTCCAAGCTTATGTGGGTATTTGGAATGAGATATTGACTTTTTTGCTTTTTTGGATTTTTCCTTGCAGCACAGACAAACGAATCTTTGTCAATATGTTGGACTAGGAAATAATAAACATAAAAACGATGAAGAAAAAAATATGAAAGTGCATTCTCTAACCTCGAAAGCATCCGAAAGTCTGTATGTCACAAACACATCCCATCATTTTTGGTTAATTATAAGCTTATACTGTTTGGGGACTTTACGTAGTTCTTCTGGGTCATCCTTAAATGGAAGTATATATTTGTCGGCTAATTTCCTTCTGAAGTCCCGAAGTTGCGCAGCGAGTTTAGACATAATCTGACGCTTCATCGATTCGTCGACTATGTAATAAAGCTACCATAACATTCAATGGAAAATTAGTAACAGGTACACAGTATAAACGATGAATAAGGATAGCGATAACCTTGGATATGAATATAACTAGCTGCATACCTTTACTTTTTCCCACAAGTAATCTTTTTTCTCCTTTTTTACTTCACGCCAGCAAGTATATTTAAGACCACATCTTTTCCTGACCAAGTCGCCAAGAAAACTTCCAAATTATGTACTATGATCACCGACTGGTCTACGAAGTTCATCGAAGTCCAACTCTCTTTTTTTCGCGTGACCTTCTTTAAAATCTCTGTGGAGTTTTTTAAGCCTTGTCCTTCCCCTGGCTTTTTTGTCCTGCCTAACATCCTGACTTTGCTCCGCTTGTATACTCTGAGTTTCAAATACTGCAGTTTCTACTTCTGATTCATATTGCATATCACTTGGTCTTAGTTCATCTAAGTCCTCATCAAACATAATCAATTCATCTTCTTGGATCACGGTATCTGTAAATATATAGCAGAAACAAATTATGAAACATGATTTATGGACAATTAAAAACAAACCAGGACAATATTACAAGCATTACCGTTCATATCATCATAGTATTCATATTCCTCAAAGGGTTCATCCCATCGTGCAGTTTTGTGTGGAGTAGCATCTAAATCCATTTCTTCTTCTTCTTCTTCTTCTTCTTCTTCTTCTTCTTCAGAATCTTTTTTTTTTCTTCTTTTTCTTCTTCAGAATCTTCTTTTTTTTCTTCTTCTTCAGAATCTTCTTCAGAATCTTCTTTTTCTTCTTCTTCTTCTTCTTCTTCTTCTTCTTCTTCAGAATCGCAATTATTCCCATTGTACTTGTCATTTTCACTTCCAGATCCAAATTCATGATCTGAGTTTTCTTCAACATCCGCCATGACCGTGTATCTGAAAGTACAACATATGTAGGAATATGAGCTTGCGTTGGTAAAAACATTAGCTAAATCCAACAGCAACATGGTTTATAATTATAAGCCATGCTTTTCCATTCAAGGAAGCCCTTGTAAAGAACACAAATACGTAGTACATACTCGTTGAAAGATATAACTTGAAAGCAACCCATGATAACAGCGAAACTAGTTCTTTAACACAACAGAAATTAAAACCCATGACATGTGACGTGTGATTATACTAAATTATCATAATAATAATAATAAAAAAAGTACCACTTGCGATTAACCTAAAATGTATATTCAAATCAAAGTAGCCATTCCTAGATCCAACCTTTACATATACAACAGGATTCAAAACCCATGATATTTAACATGTAAATCTATGATATATGATAAACAATAACTAGTTTTTCCGCCCAAAACATCATTGATACAACAACAAAGATTCAAAACAACCCATTGTTGATGGTGGTTTTTGGCGAGGAGGTCACAGGAGTAATTTCGCATCAATTTCTGGCATTCTGGGATAATTCGAGACAGGTATGAATTTATTTTTATAGTAGGGATACGATATTTGGTTGCCGTTAGCCATATTTTAATATCTCACGACCCTAGCCTAGTAGCATGGTCCATATCCCTAGCCTACACGTTAAAATACCTACGCATGCGCATTAGCCTAGCTCATGCTCGAGCCAAACCCTAGATGCTTCACGCCACTCCTTGGCATGACCTTGGATATGCACGGCCTTGGTCTAGTCCTTGGGTATCCACGCCATCTTCCTTGCCTAATCCTTGGATGCCCACGGCATTAGCCTTGCCTCATCCTTGGATGCCCACGGTATTAGCCTTGCCTAATCCTTGGATGCCCACGGCATTAGCCTTGCCTCATCCTTGGATGCCCACAGCATTCTCCTTGCCTCATCTTTGGATGCCCACGCATCCTCCCTCGTCTAATCTTTGGAGGCCCACGGCCATTCCCTGCCTTAGTCTTTGGATATCCATGCCACTAGCTTGCCCTAACTTTGGATATCCACGCCATTAGCTTGCCCTAAACCTTGGATATCCACGTTTATTAGCTTGGCCTGATTTTGGGTGTCCACGCCACCTCCTTGACCTGATTTTTGGACGCCCACGGCCATCCTTGTCTTTAGTTTTTTGGATATCCATGTTTATAGCTCGCCTTGATCTTTGGATGCCCATGGCATCACCCTTGCTCAACTGTTTGGGGGCCCTTGCGCCACCCCTTGCCTAATATGTGGATGCCCACGCATCCTCTCTTTGCTTAGTTTTGGACGCCCACGGCCATGCCCTAGGTTATTCTTTGGAGCCCCATGGCCATGCCTTGGCCAAACTCTTGGAGGCCCAAGGTTATGCCTTGGCCAAATGTTGGAGGCCCCATGACCATGCTTAGCCTAATTTATGGGGGCCTTATGGTTGTCCCTCGCCTAATTTGTGGGGGCCTTATGACTTTCCCTCGCTTGTACTCATGGAGGTCCATGGTTATCCTCTCCCTCTCACGGCTATCCTTGCCCTCTTAGAGCTAGAGTATATCTTCCTAGCCTTCCCTCTATTTATGGATCCCACTGATCCAAGTCCTAGAGGATTATGGATTTTATTGAGTCCATAATACTCTAGTTTCCTAATTGAGTTCAGAAATCTGGCAGCTCACGTATTTCTTCAATGGGCGATTTTTATAGCCCAATCCGTGAACAATTAGGGGGTGCTTCCTTCACGAAATTTTTTCCTCTGTGAGTTTCCTATAACATACTAAACATTCGGAATTTTATCGATTATAGGATGGCCTGGGTGATTTTATGAATGGACAACGTGCAAGCTGTCCAGAAATCTGAAGATAACATAATGTTATGGCTTATCCTTTTGCGTCCTATACCTAACTTCCTCATGGGATTATTATGCTATGTAACATGGCTTATTATTATCATTGTGGCCTATCTTTAGGTCTTGGATTGGCAATGCTTATGCATTCTTGACGATGGTTATGCTGTGATAGCATCATTCGTCTGTTTTTCCTGATTATGGACCTGCTTCTATAAATCAGTGCTAGAATTCTTAATCATGGCTCATGGCTATGACTTATATTATTTTGGACATTCTTACTCAGAGAATTGGTGCATTACATGCCACAAACCAATTTCCCATATTTATGGCAAATCGAAAGTCGTATTTACTTGACTATTGCCACAGAGAGTTGCTGAAATCCTCTCAGTCTAAATGGCGATTGCATAGCTCAATCCTTAGACTTATCGTATCAGTCTAAATGGCGGTTGCATGGCTCAATCCTTAGACTTATCTCATTGGTTTAAATGGCGATTGCCCAGCTCAATCCTTAGACCAAATCTAAGAGAGATATACAAGCTTATCTCTTAATCTCTATCCTTACGCAAAGTCCTGAGTTTACCAGTAATTGGTACGACTTGCACCTAGTCATATTTGACTTAACAAATATTTAACAAATCTTACGAGAATCAAGATTAGTTACATGGGGGGATATTCTTTAGGGTTTTGGTTTGGCGGTCTACGGCACGTGTGATTGCAACGGCTCAATCACTCAACGGGAAAGACACTAGGTCGTGTGAACGTTGCTGGAAAGATGGGATAAAGTAGTGGGTTGTTAGTCTTCCCTATTATTAGGCGCAAGACTCTTAACAACTGACCCCACTCACTCCTCACTCCCACTCTTCCACTTCTTCCACTTCTTACGAGATCAGTTAGGATTGCTATTGCTATAAATAGGTCACTCGACCAGTTTGGAAACAACAAGTTCAACAGAACAAACAGTTTAATTCAGTGCAAGTATAATCAATCTGTCTTATCGATAATTGATTAACTCTTCTCATTCAGCATTCAATATCTAGTGAGAACTGAATATCCATTCTTTTAGCAACATCAATCATAACATCACATAAATCATAGCAATTCTCTGATCTCATCTTTCTCTGCTTCCCTCCCTAAACCAACCCTATATCCTCTTCTTGTAACTGAAGCAACACTCGAACGGCCATTTCTTTGTTTAGGCGAGTCTTGTTCGATCTTGACCTTTCGAATACCATTACAATTTTTTATTACATCATCACACTTCACACTTTACCCCTCAGATTCTCTTTATTGTTTTATCAACTAAAACACCCATGATTATCAGTTACTTGTCCATATAAAAAATAGAAAACCAGATTCAAAACAGTCCATCATTGTCAGATGCATGTGCATTGCTACAATATAAATCGAGATCGGGTTTAACAAATTATACCAGCAGTAAAGGTAAGAGCTAATAATAGAATTAGGGTTTCAAGAAAAAGAAAAATGAAAACGATAAGATGAAGTTATCGAGATGAAAGTTCTAACTTACCTTAAATTTTAACTTATACCAAATCACCGGGCGGGAATAATCCCGCTATGAATTTTTTCGTCTGATTTTCATCCTGCGGAAAAGAATTTTGCTGAAAATTTTGGAGGGTTTTCTTCTTCAAAATCTAAAAAAATGTTTCCACAAATTTTGTGTAACCAACATGGTTAGTTACCCTAATTTTCCGATTTCCAGCCAATAATAGATCAGAGAGAATATCGGGGTAGTTATCACTAATATATTTTTAGAAATGGTCTCCCATAATTCCAAGATATACTCCCGTATTATTAATTGTCGCTACATTTTAGCCAAAGTTTCTTTTTCAAAAATTTGCAAAAAAGGGAGGGAACAGTTTGAATTTTTGGATTGGTTTTAAGTATTAAGATATCCCTGAACCTCGAATTTTCTTATCTCTGCCCCACTTTTGGGCGCTCACAGTCTCAACGGATTAACTTTTTTTTTTTTTTTAACAGTAGGCCTTGACCTCATATATTCATTATCATTGAAACAGTACAATGTGATCCCAAGGCCTTCTCATGAATAGGCATACCAAAGCATGAGACATACAAAACATTTGTTATAAACCGAAAAGCATATTGTAGAAGGTGGCATGACTGTCATAGCTTTCGTATGCGCGCCATGACCAACTCAAGGAGTGTTCTGATCCGTTGAGAATTATCCTCACCACACCTAAGAGGACAGTGTGTGAGTATCCAACCTTCATCCATGAGAGTAAAGACTCCGAACTGACAAACATGATAGTGCAACATTCTATTCACATAGGCTAACCAACTATAGACAAGAACCTGCAACATAAAGCCGAAGTATGTAGTAATCTTCAAACCTAGCCCAAGCACAAGCCAGATTGTCCAAAAAAGAATCCAGCAGCAGTGAAGATGTAGCTGTGGATTATGGAATTGAGCCATCATTGTTTATGCGAATGCCCCGCATCAGTAGGCACTCGAATTGTAGTTGATAGTACTTCTGCAACCTCAATCTCATCATGAGAGAAATCATCTTGTGAGATTGAAACCTTCCTTCCAGCATTGCCTCCCTCCTGGTTTAACCTTTGTGAAGAAGATGGTATTGCTTCTCTGAATTCCTCCTGAGAATCCTTAATGATAGGGAATATATATGTAGGGATTAATGGGGGGTAAGTAGCTAGGGTTATACAGAGTCTCATTCAATGAGATGTAATGCTGCTCATAGTACTTGCATCATCCCCTTTCGAACGACGGATTATAGGTACTTCAGCTGGAGACATACATGGTGAAGGAGAACGAACATCAAGTAGTTCATTTATGTTCCTAATTCTTTAAGTCTTTGTTGGAGAAGGTGCATCAGCAAAGTCCAAAGGAGGAAGTTGGTCTCTTGAAACTTGATTAAATCTCCTGGTGAACGTTTGAATTGGTTTTTCACTATGCCTATGAGAGATATTCACCAGAGGTCTCCCTTGAATCATTGAGATGGCAATATTGACATGAGCATCAATTAGTTGAAGATATTCAGCAACCAAATACTCATATTCTGGTTTGAAGATGTTCGACATTGGAATAAAGTCTCTGCCAGTCAACTCTGAGTTTGACTCCTGCTGGTCCAGCGGACGTTTACCCTTGTCACTTGAAGGAAAGCCCAGAACCAATTTATCCCATTTTGAAGTTGGGCTTGGACTAGAGGAATGGGCCATTGGATTTGATATTTGTTGAACTGGTTCTGAAGAAGCGGTTCCGGAGCAGGACACGGGTCTAGGACCAAGAATAGAAGATGAACCAGCTGGCGAAGTTTGCGGACAAAACAAAGAAGGTTTGTTAACACGTACCCCTAAATTTTCTGACATACCTGACAGGTTTGCAGACTGACCGGCCAGAGTAGATTCTCGGTCAGACATTTGTCTTGTTACGGGCAACCAGACCGAAGGCTTGAGAGGGTTAAATCGCCGATTTGACTCGTAGCACCCGTGATTCGGGAGCTGATTTTTCTGTAACGGTATGAACCCAGAAGAACGATATTCAGACGAGTCAGCACCCGAGGTTTTTGAGTCAGCTGTAGCTTTGACTGAGGAAGAAGGTGATGAAGATTCATCCACACAAATCGGAGCCATGCTTAATTCTCCCCTCTGATGATCAGATAGTCGACGATTCCCAAATGGGTGAGTCAATTTCATTTTACTTCCCACCATGGCCAATGGATAATCTATGTTGGTCATTAGAAACTTGTACAAAGCTGGTTTAGGCGTAATCACACAATCCACTATTTGGTGTGTGATCATTCCACAATTTTTGCAAACCGTGTGGAGATTTGCATATCTATAAGCTGCCCATGAAGGTACTTCATCCCTGTAAAACACATGTCCCGGCCAAAAAGGAGTTAACAGGTTCATCAGAATTTCAACTCTAGGGTTAGGAAGAGTAACATCTACCGATAAAACTGCTCCTACACGACGTAGTAATTCTCTAATCTTTTGTTCAGTACGGTCATCTGCAGGAAGGCTATGAATCTGCATGAAGAAAGTAGCCATAGAGAAGCAATTTTGTGGTTGAGCTTGGTAGTAAATCCAATCTTCTACCAGAACATTGTAACAATATATACGCCATGTTTTGAATTGCAAAATCTTTTTCTTTTCTTCTGCATGCAGCATGGTAAGTTTGAAGCATGAGACTGATGTTTTGATTAAATCCTTTATCGTCCAAGGCTTCCAATACTTCTTAAGCATCGTCTTAAGAGAAGAGACATCTATAGAAGGTACTAGAACTCTAACCGCAATACAGAAAGAGTCTGGGTGTTGGAGTAATCCCTCCATTTTCTCGGTAAGAGAAGATATAGATGAGAGTGAAGTGGGGTCGTCTAAGGAAAGAAAAGGTTTAAAAGAAGTAGTTGAATTCTTTTTGAGTAGAGATTTTCCTCTTTTGGTTTTGATTTGGACAGGGGAAAGGGATTTGAGGGGATTGTAGTGAAGGTGGAGTATGTAGAAAAGGTGATGAAAAACACTTTGAAGACGGATTTGATGAGGTAGGATTGTCTTTTTTATTTTTGTTTTTTCTCGGTTTTTGATTGTAATAATTGGTGAAATCTCGAGCAGATTTCATGACAGAGAAACAGACCGCATGCAACCTATATAGAGTAGAGTTAAATGAACTAGACAATAGGGGAGAGTAAAGACAAGAAGGAAGATGGGG